>JAHDVE020006645.1:0-131087 GCA_022606495.2 Halesus radiatus
ATAACATATCCGGGATCGCGAGACGAGCGAAGCTGAGCAAAGCAATTTGCAGCAACAGAGACAAATACTACGGCAATGGCGGACTAGGTTGGCGAACAGGTTGATGGAAGAGTGATGCATGGATTTCGTCCCCATCACTGAACAAGTGGATTGGATCCTTGATCTATGATAGTGCGGCCCATGGACTTCGTACCCATCACGGAACAATGAAAGTATGTCTCAAGTTAACTTAGCTACTCGCGTATCACACTCTATGTCTCGTGAAAATTGATCGTAAAATTGATGTTTACATTTCGAATATTTGCAGTACTTATAAATATATTTGTATGTGAAACATATCCTAATTTCATTACAAAATCTTCCTTTGGAAACACGATGACAATAAAAAATAAAATGAAACCTTACGTAACCTTAGATATAAGAGTCTCAAGTATTATAACTTACAAATCACGCTACAATTGTTTGAACATAAGTCGTCCCTTAAACACTACAATACTACCGTCTATAGTCTATACGAATACACAAGTTTTCCTGTGGTACCATTGATTATTTAAATATTTTTCCAGTATGTTCTAAAAGTCTGTCACGAAGAACTGGGAAAGTTAAGTCCGAAAAATGTAGCATTTGTGATAATAATTGGTACCGATCTCTAGGCATTGTTTTACTAAAGATAGGAGCTTTAAGGAAAATATCACTACTCCAATGTTCTTCTACGGTCAAACGCTTATTCCGTTTTCTATTTGGCTGTTGTTTGTGACTATAACAACTTGACTGAAAGTCATCAAATTCATCAATTATTGGGATATGTGGACCAGATGTCAAAGACCATAAAAATTCTTCATTATGTTCCTCGATGGCCTCAATGGGTTGCATATCTATATTGTCATTCGATACATCAGATGGCTCATATTCTTCTTCGGACATTTCAAAATCCGAATCTAGCACACTGACAAATTCGACGATTTGTTCTTCAGATAGGTTTTGGTGCTCCATTTTGGGTTAGTTACCTAATATTACAGGAACATATAATGCTGAATTAATATTAATAATTTCATCGTATTTGTACTCATAATTTACATACATACACAAATCCTGCTTGTTTTCTTTAGTACTAAATGTTTTTGTAACTCTTGCTTTTATAATAACAAACTTCACTATTTCACCTAAACTTTAACAGATAACAAAATATTAACCGTAACCAACATATTATTATTACAGCACTATACTATTTTAAATAAAATATAGAACAATGAAGAGTTTTTAATAAAATAAAACACTTTTTGATAAGATAAAACACTTTTTAATAAAATAAAAACACTTTGTAATAAAATAAAACACTTTTTAATAAACTAAAAGACTTTTTAATATAAATAAACAAAAGTTATGCACATTCACGTAATCGACAAATATATATTATACGGCCACGTATATTTACGATTCGAGAACCTAAACAGAATACTGTTTTTAAAATCTTATACATATCGCTAGCATAACCAATATATGAAGATTTGTGTGAAGATTTTACAAATATAGATCACAGGATTCCGACTTAATCGATGCCAAAACTTCGGGACTCAACTGTTGAGGCATCCGCGTACTGGGAACGGCCGCTCACGCCTCAACTGCCGGGGCGTCCGCGTACAACAGGTTATACCTGCTGAAATAATGATTGCTTTCACATGAAAAGACCAAATCTTCAAGAGAATTTCACTCAGAAGGGATAGAACATTGCATTCAATAATAAAAAAGAAAAAAGATGATCACATACATCAAATAAAGCGTTGAAAGCGATGACTCGAATTCGGTCGTCTATGTTCTCCCCATACTGCTGGATGACCTCGCCCAGCTCCAGCATCTCCTTGCAAATGTGCGAGACCGTGGGCGAGTCTGGAATGGTTAAGTTAATCATGTTAGTTTATAAAATCAGAGATTCAACAAAAGAAAAGTAGGATGACTCAAACGATATGGTTCATTCAAAAATCACTTGGAGATTTTCTCTGGGAAGACACAGACTCAGACAGTTAATGTTGTATCAAATATGCAATAAGGTATGTAATGAATCTTCTTTATTTATAAGCTTTTATTCAAACAGCTAACTTGTATTGATAATATATATTGTGATATTTTACTGTTGTGGTTACTGAAATATTATGTCTTAAACTAAAAATAATTAGGGGAATTTTTAAAATGCATTAAACTTTCATACACACTAGTTTTGTAGTAATATACCAATTTTTTAGTTTTGCATAGTAAATTCACTATATATAGTGTTCTGAATAGCATTGGGATGTTCAAACAGCTAATTATATATTTATTTGGCTACATAACTGTAAAAATTAAAAGAAGATAATTTTGTCAGAAAGGTGAGAGCTATCAGGAATCAGTAATACTGGACACATTTGAAGAGGGCTTTTATCCATAGTTGAATGCCAGAAGACTTATAAATATGAAGAGAGAATTACCATTTTTGTACAAATTCAGTATTCGAGGTCCAATTTATGCAGAAATTCAGTACTGAATGGTGGCAAAAATCATAATTCTTGAATATGTATGTACAACGCAATGCACAAATAATTAAGAGAGGAAATGCCATAATAATATAGTGTGAGAAAACTAGTAAATTACTCATTAGCATCGCATAGAGTTGCACTCTTCTCTTGCAGTCACGCTTCCTTTATTAGACAGAGACATGAATAGTTTCAGCGCCTACATTTAAAAAAAAAAAACTATGCAAAATGTATAACATCTGTCCATCATTTCGTTCGAAGCCATCTTGGTGAGTCGATTGTTTAAAAATTAACTTTCAGTCCGTTAATTGTAAAATATTAGGTTAATAACAACACAAAATTTATTAAATAAACAGTGAAGATACCGATCAGGAGGGCAATTCCCATTCTTTTTGAGTAAGATTCCTTATCTTTTCACTTAGGATTAAAGACTTCTTGATTAACTACAGAATTCCGGTGAGACATAGCAAAAAGATCCCAAGTGACACAAGATTTAGAACCAAAACTGTTAAAAACAATTACATTATATTATAATGCTTTTTAATACATTTTTATTCTATTTTTAAATAGCATATATAAGCCTTTTAACGAAGGATTACGTTTTGTAAAAAGGTACCTACCTAACTAGGTAGTAATGACCTTTTTTGTCTCTAGTTCTAAAAGTGACATTTTCAGTCATGATTAATTTATGCCGACCTAAGAGGTGGGTCATTCCACTTATTTTACGAACTCGGTTTCAATTCCGAGTTTAGCCACACAGACCCGATTCCGATCTTCGTTCCTTTGGGGTCCGCACGGGCCCGCCTTTCCGGAAGAAAAAATTGTTCATATTCCACTATTGAATAAGGATACTTTTCGTTTCTGACTCCAATTCAAAACCTTTGTCGTTCCTTGAGTGTGAGTTCGGAACGAGTGAATCCGGAATCGCGAACTCTGAGTGAGTCCACCGTTTCGGAATCGCGATCATTGGACTCGGCCGGCCGTAATGACTCTCCTCTATGCCACGCCTGCCGTGAATTGTCAAAAATATCAACATAATATTTAATAATGTTTACTAACTAATTATGTTTGAAGTAAATAATAACGTAATTGGTAACTTACTTAATGTTGAGTTTTTCTCTTATTAAAACTATGCAAATATGGAAATTTTTAATGAATGTCATTTGCTTTATGACAGCTAAGAGCTCTCACCCAAGAGAACCAGAACTACAGTTAAGCGAGAAGTTTTTAAGCCTAAGGAAAAGGATAAGGAATCTTCCTTAAAAAGAACCAGAATAGCGCTCCTGGTGTTCAGTCTACGGGTGTAAAAGTGTTTCAAATAAAAAAACGGAAGGAATATCATTTCACAAGTAAATGAAACTTTACAATAATATGCTTGTCAAACACTAACTTATTTCATTATTCAGGCATGTTTTAGCGTACAACATTTAAATATGTTGTTAGTTAATATTTGTATTCACCGGGGAGCTTAATCTTTACGACAATTAACACAATCAAATTGTATAAATCAACTTTTAAATGGGTAGCCCTCAACCAAAAATGTTGTTACCTAAGAAAAACACGGAGGTGTAGCGAACACAGTGCGGAGTTTGAGGCTACCATAATATGCAGGTTTAAAAATTTGTTTGATATAATACCTTTATATTTATATTCATAATATTAATTTAATCCAGATACAATATTCATTGACCGTTGTGAAAAATGTCAAATTTTACAAAGAATTTAATTTGCTTTTGTTTAATTTTATTTGCTTTTGTTTATTACATTTCAAAAATGGAATATGTATTTAGAAAATCACTTACTGTTGCTGAAAGTTCCTACTCAAGTTACATTACAATTTATTTTGTTTAATACATAGACATTCATGGTGTCCGGAAACTAGTGGTGCAAGCGGGACACTGGTGAATCTTCATCAAATTTAGAGTCGATTTTGTGACATAACCTTTTTTTGGTTTAGGCTTTCGTTTTCGAGTAAATCAAGTCCAAAGTTCGAATTTTTTAGGTCAATCTTTCATTACGGGGTTTCTATCAGCTGTTTATTGTCTTTTAAAATGTGCATAGACACGGCATCAATATTTTTTTAATTAAAAAAGTAGGAATGCACAACACAAAGAAAAAAAATTTTTTTGAGTTTTATTTTTAAAAGAAATACAAATATTCCCTGGTTACGAATAACCTGACAATATTTGAAAATCTCCTACTACCATCACAGTAAGCGGAAGATGTTGCTTGTGTCGTAATGGAGGACTTAGCCAGCCGAGAAATTAAACTCACGACACCTGGGTGAGACCCAAACGCAAGGCCAACTCAGCCACTGACCGTACTGAGTTGTCTATGTAATGTAGATTCACCAGTTTCCCGCATGTACCACTAGTTTTCGAACACGTGAATAACAAATTTGTGATATATAAGTGTACTTTTCAGGTTTCCAAATGGTGAAAGTAACAAATAAAAAAATAATCTTGGATAAAGGAAGGGGAGTCAACCAAGAACTCTTTTCTATGCTCAAAACATTTTGAAGAACATTTCATCAACAGAACATTGAGTGTAATTCGATTGAAGGATGACGCAGTGCCCGGAACATTATAAAGGTTTACGTTTATTAGGTAATAGAGCAAAAATATTTAAAACAATTGAAAAAATAAGTATCCACTTTTTGAAAAATGATTATTATTTACTGCGTGATATTTACTACAGTTTACTAGATTTGACAGAAAAAAATTCTCATTATTAAATACAGTATTTTACAAACAAAAATAATGCATAATAATAATAAATTTACTTGATGAAGGAATGGGTAATGGAATAAAATAAGTAATTGTTGCTGCCCCCAAATGTCCATCAAATGTTAAGTCACCGAATAATAACCATGGAAACGATACGACATCGCCGCCATCTTTGCTGCCATTTTAGTGTCACCGTTTGGACTGATATTTTTGTTGGTACGCCAGGTCCTTATGTTATTTAATCATTGATAATGTGTCACTGATATAACAAAAATCACAAAAACATCAGTAGTGGTGTGCAGTCCATAATGGCTATAAAGCTGTGCCTATCATAACCAGAAATTTTAAAATTTCTGATCAAAATCTACTTTTGTGAATATTTTCAACTCCTCAATCTAGTTTTATTAATGGAACATATAATGCAAAACCACGCATCCACACATTGCTTGCACTAAAGGCGGTAAAATATTCTTCCTACTGCTAGGAATTTTTGCACAATGAATTCTACATTAATTATCCAATGTAATCTTTCCACTCAAGGTTTTATACTTTTTGCAAATTGTTGGATCTTTTAGTTTCAGACAGAACGTGGTGGAGGAAAAAACATTCTAAAACTACTTTGAAGAAATTAAATGTATTATTTTCTCACATCTATAAAATATATTATAATTATTCCTTTTGTCTATTGTTTAACCGATTTATTGTGTTTTTAGTATTTCCTGCTTACTTACATTATTCATCGTAGCGTTCTAATTGAGTATGTATTGTCATATAAAAAAATAAAAGACCTAAATAATATTAACATGAAGAAAAATAATTTCCAGGAAGTTTGAAATGGTCAGAAAGTTTCGAATTTAGTCACTTAGCGGAAGATGATAGTAAAATTGCCATTTTCAAATTTTCAATGCACAATTTATACCCGAGCCTTAAAAACTACACACAGCTAAGCTATGTTCAAAGAGCAATAGTGTATACCACATGTACCTTTCTCAATCTTCACTCCACAGCGCTCGCCAATATGCCAGATGGGCCTGCTGGCTGAAAAGTTGCGTTAATTTGGATAAAAAGTCACCACATCCGATCCTTTGATCGACCGATCTGCGCGCAGAAGTATATGTGTAAAGGGATTTCTCAGAGATCGAAGTAAAGTGAAGCCTGATGCATGATAAGTCGTACAGTTTAAAAGTTTTGCTACCGTTTTGACCATGATATCATAAGTTAGATATCGCTATGGCCATTTATCAATTAAAATAATAACATCATGCAGTGGCGTTTTTTTCTGAAAAGCGATTGTGCGGTGAACTCCCATTAAAAATATGAGAAATAAAACTATTTGCATTATAACATAAGCACATTAAAAACAGCACTCCGTTAAAACTCCGCATTTAAAATCCATGCGACAGAGTACTACCGTCGAAGAGCATCCCAATATTCCCATAGGTGTTGCGCTGAATGGATTCAGCACACATGGGCTCACAATCCCAAGCAAATACTTTATACAAAAAAAAAAACAAAACATTACAATCCCCCTGACAGTGAAATTAAATAACCTAGGCCAAACCATGTCGAATGTGTTTGTGCGCAGCGATAAGAAGGAATGTTTGAAGACACGTGACCTCAGAAGTTAGACGAGTGTCACCGAGATGGCCCTATCGTCACGTTGCCGGCCGGCTGAACTTTGCACAAAAAGGATGCATGATAAATGTTATTACTGTACTTTCTATAGTTAGTATTAAATATTTGTAAGTCTTTCTCATTGCTGCATTTCTCTAACCGTTTGCTTTTAATTGTCTCAAGTGACTCGTTATTATAGTACCCCTCCCACCGACTTTATTTAAATAATGTGACTGCCGCTGTATTTGAAGGACAATAACAGTAAGCACATTTTGGGGAAATATAATATCTTCTTTTGAATTTCTGATTGAACCCCCAGTTAAAAAGACCACGAACCGCCATTGACGTCGTGTCATAATTACCCAGAAGATTATAAATTACTTATGTATCAACAGTGTAAATTTAGATGCAATGCAATTTATCGTTTAAAATTATTTGCTTTCGATTTTCCACAAGCAGTGAAAAGCCATAAACAAAAACAAAAATAAATGTGCAAAGCCCACTCCAATACTTACGTGTAAAGGAGCACACTGATCGCTAAGAAAAGCATATGCGTCGGACTGACGAGAGATCTGGGTGTTCAGACTGCAGGTCGCTACCTTTACACATACGTTTCGGCGGATGTATTAGAACAAAGTGTGGTGAGATTTTGAGTTCGAAGCATACGTGTAATGTCTGCCAATCAGCACCGGATCTGCCATACTTTTTTTCTTTTTTTTTATATGAATACCGCACAAGAGTCCCAACTGCTCCCAACCGTCTGGAGCCAGTGAGACTATTGCATTCCCAATTGGGAATTTTGTGTGGCAGGAGGTATTTGGGAGGGGAATGAGAAGGGGAAGAGAAAGGTGGGGAAATACCTGGCTATTCAGATCTGGTCACCAAACATGGCTAAAAGCCATTTCAAGCAACGTTTCAATTCTGAATGGTGGTCTTTCACCAGGGCGATACTGAGAGTATCTTCCACTCTGTAATACATTTATACTGTGCAAAAAACATAGGCGTGATCTCTGAAGAAATGCTGAAATTATTCCCTAAATCATTATTACTGCCGCTAATGTATGCCGCTGCAAACCATATGCAAAATTCTTTAAAAATCAAATCTTCAAGAGAATCCACTCGGAATGGATAGAACGTTGTATTCAATAATAAAAAGAAAAATAATAAGTACATACATCAAATAAAGGTCTGAAAGCGATGACTCAAATTTGGTCGTCTATCTCTCCATACTGGTTGAGATGACCTAGCACAGCTGCAGCATCTCTTTGCAGACACGTAAGAAGGCTTTCACTCCGCGCGCCTCACTGGCGGAACCGGGGGAGGGGCTGGAATGGTTTAGTTAATCATGTTAGTTTAAAAAATCTGAAGAAAAGAAGTACATACAAGAAGACTCAAATAAATATGGCTCGTTCAAAAATCGCTACTAAATTTTCTCTGGTTTCACACAGATTGAATGCTGGCATTGAGACAGTTAATGTTGTAGCAAATACACAATAAAATATGTAATGAAACTTCTGTAATGCTCCTCTTAAATAAAACTAACTTGTATTGAGAATTGAGATATTTTATTCTTGTGGTTACTGAAGTATTTAAATTGAAAATTTTTGAGAAGATCCTTTAAAATGTTTATGTTGGTAGTTGCAATTTACCTTTTTTTTTAATACATTAAAAAGATTAACTATTGCAGCCAGCACTCGACTAATTTATACATTTTTAGTTTTTAAACAAACATTCTATTTATTTATTTATACATATATATAAGCCATAAAAAATGGCTTTTATATTACAGTGATTTATCAATTTATACAAGAACAAATTTGTTCTCTGATTTTATTATATCAGATAGAAAGGAATTAGCTTTGATCCTATGGGATCAAAGCTAATTCTTAGTCTATCGAAACATATAAATATTTGGAAATAAGTATATTAGATAACGTAATAAATAAAAAGAAAGTAATAAGATTAAGAATCAATCACCTGTACAAATCTTACTTCCTATTCTTACATTATTCCTATATTACATCTATGACATTTTTTTTGGACAGGCTATCATTACACATTATTTATATAACATATAAAGAGATGCAGTTAAATTATCAAAACTAAATACGGCTTGGTCTAAGTTTTCATACATGCTAAATTGAAAAAAAGAAGCTAACTGTATTTATTCCTTACGATATATTGCAAGACACTAATACAAATGATAGGAGTTATGTGAAGTTGGGCGGCGGATGAGGACGGGGGCCGGGGGTACTGATCCTTTCTTCCAATCTTTTTCGTCTTTGTTGGTGACGCCCCTGGGCGGCGTGATGGGACGCTTGGTGTTGGTCTGCCCGTACGTGCTTGTCGACCGGCTTCAGGATCTGGAAAGAGCACATCAGCGTGTCTTATATTTCTCGCCCCAGCCGGTGGTATCCTTGTCGTGGTCGAACCACAGCAGGTCGCAGAGCAGCCTTGTCGGGCACGTCCGTGGGCCGCATGATGCACCGGATCTGCTCCGTGAACTGGAGGTCAGAACTCAGGTTGCCGTGACAGCAGAAGATCTTCTTGTCAAATGTTTTTATTTCCTATTGCGCCTTTCTCGGCAGCCACGAAATCTAATTTTGCGGATTGCGCTTGTGGTACAACGTTCAAGGTTGTACAACGATAGCTTTGCAGCTATTAAAGGCTTCAAAATAGCACATTCACCCTTAAGTTTAAGTTGTGTAGTCCGGTCGTATACGATATTGTTTACAATCACCATAGTTCAAAGAATAACATTGTACATCATTTACTTTGGGACACTTCACTAGGCTTTTAACAGGCAAGGGTCTTTTAACAAGCACATGTGGCGAACGCCTTCGACCGATAACCTAAGCTTTTGGGTTAATTTAGAACAACGTGAAAGATTTGAACTTAAAATATTTGGGTTTTTATTTGATTTTTTATTATAAACTTGATTTAAGCCCAAAACGGCCACACTAAAATTAAATGATTTTTATAAATGTAACCTATAAATTATTGCGGTTATTTTACGCTATTTTAACACCGGAAAAATTAAGAACTTCCCAATATTTCCCAGATAAACTAGGAGCGACTAAAAAAAGCTGCCGGCAGCTACGAGAGCGCCATAACAAACTTTTTGGTGGTTTTGATGGTTTATTTTAAATAAAAAAATTAGATCAATAAGTATTCTTCTATCTTTTAAAGATAAGAGATGCATTAATTGTAATAAAGAAGCGTAATTAATGTCATCTGAGGGAATTCCTAATTTGAAGTTAACTGTTCTGAGAAATTTTTGTTGGATTCTTTCAATGGAATTTGTGTGATTTTTGTAGGAAGGGTTCCATATAGAGGAATTATATTCCAGTTGACTTCGGACTAGAGTTATATAAAGTAATTTTATTGTATGGATGTTTTTGAAATCCTTAAATATTCTAGTAATGAAGCCCAACATTTTCAAAGCTTTACTAGTAATGGCATTAATGTGATTAGTAAATGATAATTTTTTATCAGAGATTATTCCGAGGTCCCTTATTTCAGGTACAGATAATAAACTATGGATATAATATTAATAACTATAATATTCTCAATACTATTCTGTTATTTATTATTGTTATGATATGATTGAATTATTATTGTTTAGGTTTGACTATATACATACAATAACCGTTAAAATTGTTTGGGGGTGTGGTATATTTTATAACAAGGAGATAAGTACAAAGAGATTTCACACACTTTAGACATGAATCTTGTATTTTGTTTTTTCATATCCCGCCTACCACTATTTGCGCATACGTGGCAGCGCCTACGGGGCTTTTGATTTTTTCTGTCGGTGGAATTAGTTCAAGAATACGGTCGGAAAAATTTTTAGGGAAGATTCTGTGAGGAAACTGAGCTAGTGAAGGTTGTGGGACATGGCGATTCAAAAGTTTTAAAGTTTTTATCATATTTTTCAATAAGTTGTTATATAACAATTAACTGGAAATCAGCTAATGGTATTTTTATCCCAGTACCTGATTTATAAATGGCGAAAACATTTAACAAATATAAATTGATTATGTGAAAGGCCACTTTCTTATACCACTTAGTGGATTTCCTCATACACAACAACAAACTACTCAACATCACACATGTTCAAGAAAGGGGATCCCTATCACCGGCCACATATATTTACGATTTGAGAACATAAACAGAATATTATTTTTAAAATTTTATAGATGTCGCTAGCCTGATGAATGTATGAAGGTTTGTGTGAAGATTTTACAAATGTAAATCACAGGATTCCAACTTAATCGACGCCAAAACTTCCACCCAGAAAGGATAGGACATTGCATTCAATAATAAAAAAGAAAAATAATAAGTACATACATCAAACAAAGGTCCGAAAGCGATGACTCGAATTCCGTCGTCTATGATCTCCCCATACTGGTTGATGACCTCGCACAGCTCCAGCATCTCCTTGCAGAAGTGTGAAACCTGGGGCGAGTCTGAAATGGTTAAGATAATCATGTTAACTTACAAAATCAGAGATTCGACAGAAGAAAAGTAGGATAACTCAAACGATACAGCTCATCCAAAAATCACTTGGAGATTTTCTCTGGGAAGACACAGACTTAGACAGTTAATGTTGTATCAAATATACGATAAAGTTTAATAATAATAATAGTTAGATGATTTGTATTGCACCGTTTTTTGTGAAAAATTACTTCAAGAGCGCTGCACAAATATTACTTGCTACGGTTTATCTTATTATGTACAAACAGATACAGAAACAAACTTACCTGGCAGGTCACTCCAGATAAACACGTTATATTATAAAACGTTTTAGCCATAGAAGATATGATTTTGTACACACAGAACACAATATTAGAAAACACTGCACATGGCATGATATTGCAGTTACTATTTAAATCTTATTTGTCATTGACATTATATTTATTAGAAGGTTATTGGCTAAAGAAGAGTTGGTATTTATATGAAATGTTAATGTTTTCTTTTTTGTTCGAATTTAGGACTGGAGAACACATTTTTAAAATGACCATAAAAAGCTAAAAAAAGTCTACCCAGGTTTAACTGAAATTTACAAATATTTATAGTTATTTACAATGTCGCGGAATATGCAAAGTTCAAATTTTTTCTGATAATGACTTTAGGTGGGTACTAACCGGCTAGATTCGCTATGTTAATTGGATTTGCAACCGTACCACTCATAAGTATGACTTTCCGAAGAGATGAGTTTTAAGCTTCGCTCTGAATTCTATCGAGTCGTTAATCAATTTTAAATCGTATGGCAGTTTATTAGAGGCTTTAGGGCTTGACATGCCGAAAGCACACTCACCAAACTTAGTATCTGGTGTGCGCTTTGGTTCATCCAATCTACCGATAGCTGACCCAAAAGTTGACTTTCGTGAATTAGAATTTTCTGGGATGCGCAGTTTTGATAGGTAAGCCGGAGCCATCCAGTCAATTGATTTAAATACCATCCAGCAAAGCTTGAACTGGTTCTGTCAGGACATTTGAGACAGTGAAGATTTTTGAGATGCTCTGAAATATGGGAGTATTTAGTTACGCCAGTAATAAGTCTTTCCGCAGCATTCAAAACGGATTGTAATTTGTTAACTTGATAGTTGGGGAGACTTGAATATATTCCGTATTCGTATGTAATGAATCTTCTGTATGTATAAGCTTTAAATCAAACAGCTAACTTGTATTGAGAATATGTATTGTGATATTTACTGTTGTGGTTACTGAATTATTATGTTTTAATTTTAAAAATTTTTTGGGCAATTTTTAAAATGCATTAAACTTTCGTACATGTTTGTTTGGTTATAATTTGCCATCTTTTTGTTTTGCATAGTAAATTCACTATATATGGTATTTGAATGTCATAGGGATGTTTTGATAGGTAATTAAATATTTAAATTAATAAAAATTACTTTGTACACCAAACTTTAATATATAAATATCAACATGTTTCGAAAGCGAAGCTTTCCTCATCAGGACATACAGAATTCTGCCAGAAGACAGATGAAGACAGAATTGCCATTTTTGTGCAAATTCGGTATTTGAGGCCCAAATTATGTAGCAATTCAGTACTGAATGGTTTAAAAAACCATAATTCTTGAATATGTACAATGCGACACTGAAATAACAAAAAATCACAAAGCAACTGTGGTGTGCAGTCCATAATGGCTATAAAGCTTTGCCTACCCTAAAAAGCAATTTATGCCAATGCAATAAGCATGCATAATTCTTTAAAAATCAAAAGATCAAATCTTCAAGAGAATTCCACGCAATGGATAGAACATCGTAATCAATAATAAAAAGAAAAAAAACAAGTGCATACATCAAATAAAAGTCCGAAAGAGATGACTCGAATTTGGTTATCTATGATTCTGGTTGATGACCTCGTACAGCTCCAGCATCTCCCTGCAGACGTGTGAGAGCGGGGGCCAATCTGGAATGGTTAAGTTAATCATGTTAGTTTACAAAATCAGAGATGGCTCAAATGATATGGATCATTCAAAAATCACTTCAAGATTTTCTCTGGGAAGACAGATTGAATAGTAGCACGAAACAGCTAATCTTGTATCAAATATACAATAAGGTATGTAATGAATCTTCTGGGGATAGTACAGGTAAAGCATTACCTTTTTAAGGGATCATTATACGATGTAGGGAACAAAGATTCTAATATGTATGTATAGACCTGGGAACTGTAAATTTCCTAAAACTGTGAGTAAACCAAGTGTGGCAACTACCAAGCACTCAATTAAAGCTAATTATATTAACAGTTCATGTACGTTTCGCTCCCTGTAATTTGACAGTTGTTTCAAAAAAACTTACTAGCACCATTAACATTTAAATATAATATTGAATTCTGTCTGTTTACAATGGGTTGGACAGTAGTTAGCAAGACTTAGAGTTACATATGAGGGTGACTGATAAAAACGTTAGTTGAAAACACAAATTTGTATTGTTGTTTATCATGACCGTTGATTAGGGAAATTGACCATAGAATAGGTGTGGCAAGCGGTGTGCTGCATCCTCTTTACAGTTCAGTGATAAGGAAAGTTGTGCTAAGTATCAAGACAAAGTTGGCAGTGTACAAATCAGTGTATCATCCTACCCTTACATATGGTTACAAGATTTGTACAACGAGCGTACACATTCTAGGATCCAAGCTGCCGAAATAAGATTTTTGAGAGGAGGTGCAGGAGTCACAAGATGGAATCGAATGAGAAGCTCGATGATCCAGGAGGAGCTTTACATTGAACCACTATTGCTCTTCATAGAAAAGTCGCAACTGAGGTGGCTTGGGCACATGTTAAGAATGTCAGATGGCAAATTTCACTGAGAATTCTGAGTGCTATTCCAGAGGGAAGACGTCCAGTGGACCGCCCCAGACACAGGTGGGAGAAGCAACTCCAGAGGCTGTGCAAGGAGAGGTTGGACCTACTATGGACGGATGCCATAAACATGGCACAGGGCAGGGACGCCTGGAGGCGCCTTGTCGATGCGATGGGTCCTCGACCGGAGTAGGGCAGAGGGAAGAAGATGTATGTATGTATGTATGTATGTTTATCATGACGCTCTGGTCGATTAATCCAATTAATATTGTACCTATAAATAATTAGTAAGTAATTCATGTCATATATTATAATTTCTTAAAAGTGGCATTTAACTTACAAAATTCTAAGCGCCGTACCAACGTATCACACATTTCACATTGTCCCCTATAGCAAAAATTATGACTATTCAAATCCTATTCGTTCATCTATTATGTTAGTTATAAGTGGCTATTGTCATTGCTAGTACCGAATAAAGAAAC
Source organism: Halesus radiatus (assembly GCA_022606495.2). Classification (NCBI taxonomy): domain Eukaryota; kingdom Metazoa; phylum Arthropoda; class Insecta; order Trichoptera; family Limnephilidae; genus Halesus; species Halesus radiatus. The sequence continues at coordinate 14,661 of JAHDVE020006645.1, forward strand.
TGAATTATTGAACCTTTGCCCATTGGTAGCATTTTCGCCAATATCTCAATTTTTCTAGCAATATAATTTTTTCAATGCAGGAATGCAATAAATGAGCACATGGAAGTTTTCGAAACGAAAACATTTCTGCATAAAAGTGAGGTAATTTTTATGAGATTTTCTAATACCTTCTTTGAAGAAAAAACGGTGGCGAACATTATCCGACTTTATATTTATATATATTATGATTATTATCAGTTAGTATAGAAATTAATAACAATAATATTATTATCGTTGTTAGTATTAATTGACAGCTATCAAAACTCTAGCCATAGATATAGCACCTTAGTCAGTGCTGCCACATATATGAAAATGTCTACGGTTGGCATTAATTGAAAACACGGGGTTGAATGTGGCAAAGCACACAATGGATTATTCTTTAATTTTGATTAACCATTAAATTTTGTTCATTACATTCACACACGGATTTGTCCGCCGAGCATGCCCGGCGGACAACTCTGCCTTTGCACAACGGATCGGCCCGCCTAACATGACGTCATCCGCAGTCGGCGGTTCTACAGAGTGGTTGTGTTTGTACGGTTCAAAACCGAAATGATGGCGTTTTTGCGATAATAGGACATTCTGGGAAAGCTTTCTTACGTTGTATCAAACGATACCTTGTTTGTGGAAGTGGAAGGTTAGATGTACTCTTTATTCTAACAACGAAAGAGGAATAATAGTAATAACATATCATTATTTTGACGGCCTCCGTGGTTGAGGGGTAAGATTCTCGACTGCGAATTCAAAGGTTGTGAGATTAAACCCCGCCATGCACATGTAAATTTCATTTATTTAAATTGTGTTAAACAACATTTAATTCCTATAAAAATGAAATATTGTAAGTATACTTGCGGCATGTTCTAGAGTGGTAGATAGGTAACTACTCTTAGTATCGCCCTGGTGAAAGACCACCATTTAGAATTGAAATGTTGCTTGAAATGGCTTTAGCCGTGTTTTATGACCAGATCTGAATAGCCAGGTGCTTCTCCACCTTCCTCTTCCCCGTATCCTTCTAATCACCATTTCCTTTAGCCTCACAACAACCCCAATTAAGGATGCCAAAGTTTCACTGGCTACGCTTAGCAGGGAGCAATTGGGACTGTTGTGTGGTTTTCATGTTAAAAATATATATTTATATACATAGGTCACTGAACTATGGATGCATAATATAGTGTGGTTACCACCCTGAAAGACGATCGGTTAATTTTTTTTAATGCTATTTACAACTTTTATGTTTTTTGTTTTCTTTCTTAGGTTCTTATTTTTTAAAATACATTTTTTTATCTTATTTTACCTTTTTTAGTAAAAATTTTCCTGTATGTGATAAATTGTATATATATCTGATGTAATATAGCAGACGGGGTTTGTACTATCCACCCAGTTATGCTGGATTAAAAAATTAAATAAATAAAATAAAATAGCACATTTTTGTGTAATTTCAAATGTACTTAAATAAAGTTGCCCACAGTTAGCAAAATGCTAACAAATAAATTCAAATGCAGATGAAAAATATGTGTCCTTTCTTTCGATCACGGGGCCTACGTTTTCTTTTAAATTTTCGAATAACGATATCCTTTCTCAGGTAATTATACAAATCACCAAGTTCTCATAATTCTAATTCTCTTAGTAAATTCATATGACGGTTTTTTATTTTGTGTAAAAGAGTTAGTTTTTCCATTAATATTAGCGAGCCTACAACAAGCGCAATTCAATGTTTCTCCGGCTGTGTTGTAAACACAACCGAATGGCTAGAAACCCAAATTGGGAATGAAATGCTGGCATGTGTTAGGCCCTCTACACGATGGGCCATCAGCTGGCCCACTACGGATGGCCCATCGTGCAGAGGGCATAGTGGCGTCGGATGGCTTATGGAGCGGTGCGATGGGGTGGGGTGGCCTCGCTGTCAGGTTATCGGTGAATTTATTTCCTATTTTTATTGTCTAGAGTTATTGGAAGAGAGGAAAAATAAAACAATAATAACAAATTATAAACGAACAAAAAACATCCCATATTCCAATAACTCTAGCCCAATAAAAATAGGAAATAAATGCAGATATACATATTTATTTATTTAATTTAAATACAAAATTTGGAGAACCACATTTACAACAATATTTATTTAGCTTTTATTTTATATCGGGATTTTATACACATTCATCAAGTAATAATTCTATGACTTTTATAGTTTCATCACATGTCCAAACTACTGCCATTACGTTGAAAAATATTTCGAAGCTACGTAAATACAATTAACTGGAGCATGTTCAAGCGAACACTGAGTAGTGGGCCACATGTAGAGGCGACAGCCATCTCTGGTCCACTATCCTTTGATGAATATCCCCGCCATCGTGTAGTGGCATTGCAAATATCGCCGGCCATCGTCAGGTCATCCCATGCCATCGTACTGCACCATAAGCCATCCAACACCACTATGCCCTCTACACGATGGACCATCCCGTAGTGGGCCAGCTGATGGCCCATCATGTAGAGGGCATACGAGTGGCTGTCGGCGGATGTCCGCATGTTGCTGAGCATGTCCGGTGGGCGTGCCTGCGTGTAAATTTCCTGCATAAATATTCAAAGGAGGGTGGTATATTTATGTCCAGAGGACTACCTCATTCAATACGGAGACGAAAAATAATGCATTTTAATTCATTTATGCTGGGTAAAATTTTAAGTCTTTGTATGGTTTTTTATGTTAATTTCGTATTTTTTCAAAAAACTCAAACTAAGAACCTAAAAACCTATTTTATATGTAATTAATATATTGTGCTATATATATAATTATAGTTTTTAGGATCTTAGTTCGGGTGTGTTCGAGAAAAAAAAACATCTACAAGTGAGGCAGTTCTCTGGATATTTACCAAAAAAAAAAAAAAGTTATTTCTGAAATATTATGCTGGTATACTTGCAAAAATAAGAGTGGGAGTAATAATAAACTGGAAGCCTGTGACATTAAATCATATGTCATTGGAATCACAGATGAAACTACTTTATAGAGAGAATAGGCATTTAGTAAGCCTTAAAAAAGCTGGTCTGCCAGTGCACCTCTTGGAGGTTTCTAGTCATGGATATGGAAAACCTTTTTTTTAAATAAATTACGTCATAAAATAAATAAATGGAAATGTTTTGTTACGATAGGCGTCGATTAGTAAAGTAGAAAAAACAGGTCTGCTGACCGGCAACCTGTGACTTTTGCCACGCAGTCAGATTTAAAAAGCCTATCAGTAGGTAAAATTTACGTCATCGAATACATGAATGAATCCAATGAATAACAAGTCTAGATCATCCCATTGAAGAATTCTTTAGTCTGCCAGCCGGCAGCCTGGGAGTTTTTTTAGTACAACTTTTTTAATTAAAACCCTTTGATTCTAGTTGTTCCATATTGGGAACCAAATGACGGTCCTCATAATACCCATACTATCTCCCTTTCTCTTAAGATCAGACATGTGTTTTAGAAAGAGAGAACTCCAGATCTCACTCTACATCATATTCTGATAGTACACCGAATGTGTTAAACCCAATTATTTTCATTAGCTTATGATTTAAAAAACTTAGATTGCTAAATTTAAAAATAATAATAATGGATAATGGTAATAAAAATTAATTTGAATGTTCAGAGGTACACATAACAGCTTGGCGGACCGTAGTGAGAATACAGACGCATCGCCGAATGCATGTTGCTTGTGGCGTCTATTTCTTTCTCTCTTGCGCTCTTGTTTGAATATACAACCCGGGAGTATAGCCAGCGCTGGCTGGCAGGGCCAGGCTTGGGGCGGGAAGACATGTCGTTTTGAAAAATCAACTATCGAGTGCTAACAAGAAGACAATTAATTTGTAAACAATTCCTTAAAAATGTTCATTCTTAATCAAAATGATAAGATGGCAAGAATTTTATTTAAAAGATTGTTAAAAATATACAATAATAAAGTTTCATAGGAAGCAATCATTTAATGGATAATCTTAGAATAGAAAATAACAATCTGATAGGTAACAAAATAATTAATTTTCCATTCAAAGATGAACAATTAATTTTTACAATGCGGAGACAATTTAATATGATCTCCTTTGAAACTTACATTAATTTATTAGTAGCTATTTACTCATTGATAGGGATTGATATTCTTATACACATAATTCTCACAGAAATAACATTCAATGTTTGAATTTGGGTGCGAATAGGCCACCCGGCAATCCCTACCTTCTATACCTTCTATACCTTCTACCTTCTAGATCTAAGCGTCCCTTTCTTAATCTTACTAATTACGCTTTCATCAGCCTTGCATTCTTTATGAATTTCAATATTTTTCACACGATCATACATGGTTTTACACACATTCATCTCAGAGATCTCATTTCTACGGCATTCAGTTTACTTTCATCCTTTCTCTGCCAATTCCATGCCTCACTGCCATATATCAGGGTCGGTATCAGCACTCCATTGTGGACTGCTAGCTTCGCTTCTTTGGACAACTTTTTGTTTGCGCCAACCGCGTTTAATTCTCCGTTAATGGAGTTTCCTGCATTCACCCTTCTTTCGATATCCCTATCAGTCTTTCCATCTCTCGTCAACATACTTCCCAAATACACGAACGCATCGATCTGCTCCAAGTATACATCATTCACAATTATATTGTACACTGTTTTCGTACTCTCTCTTTCAAACACCATGACTTTAGACTTACTCACATTCATCATTAGCTCAATCTGCATACATACTTTGTTCATCCTAGATACGAGGGATTGTAGATCTTCCATACTGTTAGCAATCAGCACAGCATCATCTGCATAAAACAGGCAACATACTTGCAGATTACCCAACCTCTTTCAATTCGTGCACACAATTATACATGTATAAATTGAATAACTACGGTGACATTACGCAGCCTTGCTTAACACCTTTTGTGATCTAAAACCACTCCGTAAAATCACCGTTTGCCCTAACACATGCAACGCTTCCATCGTACAGAGACGCGATTACATATGGCATTCTAACCTCAAAACTGATCAAAACCGACCAGCCACAGATTTGAGGCATTTTGGAACGCTGTGAAAAATTGAAACTTTGAAAATTATTTTAACTATGAAGACTGACTTCAGAAAAAAAACGAAATATACTGATATTTGAGTTTGAACGTCATTATTTATAAAAAAAAAAAAAAAATTCGACTGGAGTTCCTTATTATTAAAACAACATTTAGTATCAATATTCAAACAAAATGATTTAGAAAGACCAACAGACAAAAAAAAGGTTTATTCAAGTGCGTTATACGTATTCTTTATTTCTTTTCTTTGTGTTTTTCTAAATATATATTCATATTTCAATAATTTGTAACATTATGTTTTGAAATAAATTGCTTGGGTAATGGCAAAAAATATTTATTATAAATATTCATACATTTAACATTTTGTTGCATTGATGACATACATTTGACTAAGACTCAGCTGCAGATAAAAATACCAATTATCATAGTCAATGAAAATTTGGGTAAAATTCTGATATCGCCTGCCAAAATATTATGGCTACTAATATTTTTTTGTTACAAACATAAAACATACTAGAATAATATTATAAGTTAATAATTAAGAAAACAAAAACCTCGATTAGTTTAATTTGTGTTAAATTTCTCTATTATTCTCTTACCCCTAATACAAACTAAGAAATAAAATTCAGAAAAGCAATGAAATCTGCATATTGAATTATCAACAATAATGGCTATACATAATCATTTTAAGTATTGAAATATATTTTAGTTAAAATAAAGTGAAAAAACATAAATTAAAGTGCATTTGAAAAATACGCTACTCTGTAAATTAAGTGCAGGTATAAAAATAAAATATTTGCTTTTCTGAAAAAAAAGGAAAATTCTAATAATATTATTCTGTCCCAGCTACATACATATTCACAATCTGCATTCAAACATTATTTCATAATCATTCATGAAAAGAATACTGTGAATCTTAAAACAATATATAATTTGCTAAACTCAAGGCCTTTTCGATGGGTAACATTTACTGAGTGAACTTGAAAAGAAAAGGAGAATATGTATTTTTTGTACTCGTAAACAATATGATTAGAATTCTACGATAACAAAATGTTTGGCAACTCTTCCAAAATATCAATCAATTTCATTACAAAAAGGAAATATAAAGAATATTATGTATGTACGAGTATGTAACATACTTATTAAGTCAATCCATATTGTAAAGTTAAAATGGTATAAATGTTAAATGTTTTGAGCTAGCGTAAAGAATATTTGGAGTGCACAAGCGAGTTATAATTATGAATATTTACAAATGAAATCAATAAGTCACTAGGTTCTGTCAAAGCGCTAACACACGAGTGCACATCTAGAATCTAGCTAAGTTACTGAAATTCTTGGTGGAAATTCAATAATACTTCGAATGTTATTATCAGAAAGAATGATAACACATAAACACAATATAACTAAATTGATTTAGAGAGTTCATTAAAATGTTTAGGAATGTCTGGTATCAAATGAAAATAATATTACAATATGACATCAAACATAGGCATTAAAATTATTATCAAGCGGTTTTACAATACTTTTGATTCCCAATACCATACCTACTAATTACGTCTTTATGTTGATCCTAACAGAAATAGACAAATTCTTTTTAAATATTCAAACAATATGTTTTTATTGAATGATGGACAATATAATAGGTATACAATAATCCAAAAATGTACACATTTTTTTGTATGTAGTTTGAAAACAAGATTTTATGATTTTACTTTAGAAATTAGATGAAGTGTTAATAATACTTTTTAACGAGGCATTTAAACTTGTAATGTTTTCATTCGACATAATCATTGAATGTACTGAAACAATGATTTAACTTCTACACTAAACCGTTGATGGAGAATTCTATATAATTGTTTGAATTGTTAACTAATTCTTAATACAAACTTATATTAAAATTAAACACAGATGACGACAAGTCGATCCACGATTCCTACATAAATAAACTATTAAGTTCTTCCGAGAGATTAATTTAGTAGGGCTCTTGCGACCAGTTATCAAACATTATTTGAACCAGCGCTAGAATGAAATATCTCTTTTATAAAAGCAATTCAAACTAATATTGTAAATAATATACTTACTATTAAAACAGTACATAGCTTAAACAATAAAAATAAATAATGACTTCATATAATATTATGTACAAGTAACACAGTGGGCTATGTATAAGTGAAAGATGATGTCCCGCCATAAGTTGATGTCACAAAACTAAAGAAAAAAGCGTTTAAAGCTACCGTTAACTTCAGGTGTTATTTTGAATGAATATTATCTCATTTGTCCTTTATTTCTGTATCATCTTCACGTCTTCCATAGCCCAGTGCTTTATGTGTATAAAAAATTTAGGTTTTTGTTCCAAAGTGAAGAAAATATCATTATTTTTTCAATTAATTCAATGACACCCTAACTCAGGGCAATAGTATAAATATAGATCTTTTTCTTTTGGAGGTTTTAAAGTACAAACAATTAAATACTGCATAATTTTATTAAAGGTTTTAATGTTTGTCAATAGGTGTCAATCATAATTTTACCCAAATATTGAAATATCATTTCAGAATACAATGTTGATAGGAAACTGGTGGTGATTTTCTAATTTGCTATTATGTAGTACTAAATTATAAATTGTAACTAATTTGGTTACCATTTTATCAACATCGAAGTGTTCTGTAGATATTAGACGTTGAACAAAACAATTAGTAATTCTCCCCACTTTGGAATTGAGTATTGTTGCAGTGTTAGGTTAAGATAAAACATTGATAGTTCCTAGAACGACTGCAACATTATCGGGGGGTGGGGGTGAGAGATCGCCTCGCGGCCTCCACCTTCTCATCGCACAAGGTCCTGATCTGCTTTATTGGCTTTATCAGATACACCGGGACGTCGTCATCTCGCCTCTGTTAACAAAACAAAAATAAAGCAGCCATAAAATAAAAACCAATGAAAATTTAATTACCGGACATAAATATACAAACATGGTAAAAATAATGTAGAAAAAGCAATTTATAAACATATAAACTATATTTCAGAATGCTTTGCAAAAGTTGCGAAGGAAATGAATGAAGAGAAATGATCAGAAACGCAATAAGAACAAACTTCAGTTAGCCAACTTTGTTTTTAATGACAGACAAACATTCCCGGGTTACGAATAACCTGGCAATATTTGAACTCGCATCATAAAAAGTTGAAATTGCCGCTTACACAGTCATTTACGGAGGACTTAGATTGCAAAGAATTGTATACGCGATACCTGTTGTGAATCCAATGCTTTGGATAACCGGGCTACTAACTGATCAAATGCTAAACCATTTATTATCAAATCAGCATTTTTAATAAAATAAGGATTAAATTAATAAAACATATTAAATTAATAAAATACATTACATTACACAGTAAAAACTCGGAAAAGCTGTACATCAATTCAATAATATAAGTATTAGTAAAACATATTATTTTAAATGCCATCGTTGTTATGTACAAAACATTGGGGGTAAATAACACAACAATGCAAAAAAATATCCTTCAGAACAGTGAAATTTACTTTGAACATCTGTTGAAGCTGGTGAAATGATAAAATAATTGGATTAGTTTATAAACATTGGTAAAACAATCGCTGTTATACACAATACAATGATGGCGAAGTATTGATGCAAACAAGCAATATTATTTCTTCATTTTACAAGACAAGCTGTACTTTGTTATAATTATAATTAACAGCAATCTAAAAGATAAATATTTTTGCATTGCAATCGCTGAACACAACACTTTATATCGTATTCTAAAATTTTAGTGTACAGTGCCAGGGAACATTTCTCCTTCTTCCTGTATCAACTGTGGTTAGAGGTGCGTAAATATGGAGATAATCTTCTGTACCCAGTGAGCGGGCTGCCTATTGCTGCTGTACGGCTTTTATTTAATTTATTTCAAAGAATTGTAACCTGTGCTTTATGTGCTAGCTGCACTTACTGATAGAAATCTTATTTTTAGGCCCGCTCAATAAGGTAGTGGAGTGTTGAACACAATACAGTAGAAATCGTTGGCCATGAATGAATGGACAAATGAATGAATGTAATTCAACAATAAAATAACGCACTCACTGCAAGTCCAAAAAACAATGTGTAATAAAACTGCAAACAAGTTTAAGATAAATTGTCACATATTTACACTAATGTATGATAAGACACAGTTAGGTATGATTGATGATACAATGGTGTGTATTGATATATTGGAGTTTATGTACATCTTAGGTGCTTTCTTTTTGGATTATGGCTGGTGTTTTTAAGAGTATAAAAACAAAGATGGCAGTGTCGAGTGTTTGTAAATATGACGAAAAGTATTATTTGAGGTTTACAGATGAATGTCTAAATGTAGTAATAAACATTATTGTTTAACGGGGAGAGATAAACATGTTGTTTTTTAAGAGAAAAATATTAATTACGTTTTTTTTTAATTCGCATGGGTTTAACATTTTATCAAAATAAAATCAGAAATATTACACATTTCTGAACGTTCTATGCATGTTTTACAAAAACATTTAAAAAGTTGAATATCCTTAAAAAACGCTGTGAAGGTTTTTCCTTAACATGCCGATAAGATAAATTAAAAAAAGAACAGTGTGTAGTTTAATTTTTTCATGAACCCTACGTAACTTTAATGTTTTTTTTTATTTTATGTGGATTACAAATTTTTGGTTAAGTTTATTTATAAAAACATAACGAGAAAGGATTAAAAATATTTTTCTCCACTTTAAAAATCATGTTCATATTTTAAATATTTTGTAAAACATACAATAGGACGGTAAAATAAAAGGTAATATTTCTGATTAGATTTTGATAAATGCCTATGTAATTTTATAAAATATTTAATAAATATTTTTCTATTTAAAAACATTATGTTTATCGTATTGCGTAATAATGCCATCAATATTTCGGAATAATAAATAATCCCTCTCCGATATCCCTCTCGCCCTTAAAATCTTACACCACATTCCCAATCTCTGTAAACAGAGAAAAGAGGTATATTTTTGGGTGAAATTTTTTTTTCAAACTTTATAAATGTATTAATAAATTCAAAGTGACGGATGTATGGAAAATTTCAATTCTTTATAATGTTGTTGTTCCTACTCAATTTTGAGAAAAACAAATTTTAAAATTAAAAGTGACAACATATTTAACACCGCCGTCTATATTTCTATGTTTCCCCTTATTTGTATCTTTTGGTTTCACTGGAACTATTTTACAATTTTAATTGCGCTACAATAAATTGTTTAAATCGCACATAAAAAGTATGGACACAATAAATTCTTATTTTTGCAATGTTTTGGTGCTACCATACTTTTATGTTTTAAAGTGTTACCTGGAAAAGGCACTCTCCTTCGAAATCGAGGAACTGATGCTTCCTAGCCCTCAGTAATAAGCCAACCAGCTTGTCATTGATGCGGGTGTAAATCTGAAATCAGTTTTTAAACTAAATTAATTTTAAAATCCAATAAATAAAAGCGGGAAATCATCAACCCATATACCGAAATTGTTCATTATTCACTATTATTCCCACCTATCTCTTTCTCGGGTCAGACCAGGGAAGGAGATTTTTTTTAAAATTTGACATTTTTTCCACCAAGACTTATGAAGATGAAGACAGAATTGCCATTATTGGTGCAAATTCAGTTCCGATTGGTTAACATAATTCTTGAATCACTCTTCATGGCGTATACTCCATAAAGGCGGAAAAGCTGTGCCTACACTATGAAAAACGAAGCATACAAAGAAAATAGAAAAAGATAAAATAAATTTCTTTTCAAAATTTATTATTTGCATAAATTTGTGATAATTTTTTATGTCACATTCGTTCTGCAATTATAACTTGATTCTATTTTAGAAGTATTTCGCCTGCTGCTATGAATTTTTGCACAGTGAATTCGAAATCAGTTACACAATATAATCCTTCCAGTAAAGATTTTGTCCTTTTAGTTTCCAACAGAACTGTTATGTAAACTAACACGAAAAAATATATTTTTTAATAGTGGCGCCACCAGTGGAGGAAAAAACGTACTAATAACTCGAGACATTAAATATATTATTTACTTGTATTGATATAATATTTTATAGTTTGGAATTTAGTCACAATAATCAGCGGAAGATGATTGTTTGTGACTAATATTCAATGAACAAATCATACCTGAACTTGAAAAACTACATACAGCTTAGCTTTGGTTAAAGAGCAATGTATGCTACTGCAATACATGCATATATATAATTGTTCAATTCAAAATATCAAATCTTCAGAGAATTCCACTCAGAAGAGAAAAATAAAAATAATAAGTACATACATCAAACAGGGGTCCGAAAGCGATGACTCGAATTTGGTCGTCTATGATCTCCCCATACTGGTTAATGACCTCGCACAGCTCCAGCATCTCCTTGCAGACGTGTGAGAAGGCTTTCACTCCGCGCGCCTCACTGGCAGAACCGGGGGCGGGTCTGGAAAGGTTTAGTTAATCATGTTAGTTTATAAAATCTAAAGAAAAAATACATTTGACTCGTATGGATATGGCTCGTTCAAAAATCACTTCTAGATTTTCTCTGGGAAGACACAGATTGAATGCTGGCTTTGAGATAGTTAATGTTGTATCAAATATATAATGAGATATGTAATGAATTTTCTGTATAGCTTATATTCGAAAAGCTAACTTATATTGAAAATTGTGACATTTTATTGTCATTGTTACTGAAATGTTTAAATTATAAATTTTTGAGGGGAATCTTTGAAATGCTTAAAATTTTATACGTTCATACTTGTAATTTACTACCTTTTAATAAATTAATAAGAATTACTTCGTTATTGAATTACAAAGTAATTTTATTTCATTTTTATAATTTCTTCAAAATATTGGTATTCACTTTGTGGCATCATTATTAATAAATGAATTAAAAATTACTTTTTAATCCCCACTTTATTAATATGTACAAATAACAATATAATATATTACACATAATAATATAATATATTCAATAAGTGGTGATTACAAATTAATTTATTTTATTTAACAAAGTAATTCTTATAAATTTATTAATAATGACGCCACAAAATAACAACAAATCTACCATCTTTTAGTTTAGTAGAGTAAATTCACTATATTTGGTGCTACAAATGGCATTGGATTGTTTTGATTATACGTGTCTTTATTTGGCTACATAATGTTGAAAATCAAAATAAGATATTTTGTTTAGATGAAATTACAAAAACAATAAGGATTTCAGTAGCACTGTGATCATAAGCATGCGTGTAGTGTGTACAGAAAATTTAATAAATATCTTCTTTCAGATTTTCTTTCCAAGAAACACAAAATGGATTTGTTTTTGAGATGTCGATAAATTATGGACTTACAACATCAAAAATAATGCACTTCACCTAGGTTTTTCAAAGTAAACGTCTACAAAAATGTGATGGAAATACAGTGAAACTTTTCAAAGGACTCGAAAAAAAACTTCTTATGTGGGAAAACCTTACATGTGGCAAAAAGTGGGCCATTTTAAAAATTCATTCTTAAAGGACTGAAAAAACCAAACTTCTTGAGCATGAAAACTTCTCAAATGGGAACTTCCTAAGCGAGTTTCACTGCTAAATTGTTAAAATCATAAGGATATCAGTGCTTCAATTAACATTGATCATGAACTTACTTTCCGTAATCCTCTCTGCTGAACTTGGGCTTGAGGAGTCCCTTTCCTCCGGTGGCGTCGGAGAATGGGTTGAGCAGCTGTCCCTCCTTGTGCTGCGCCACGGCCGTGTTAAAGCGCGCCACCTTGTCCTTCAAGGAGGAGTCCTGGAACCAAATAAACAGTAAGTGGGTATAATGTAGGTCTAATAATTATGGAAAAATTACATTCTTATGAGAATTTTTTCGTAAAACTTATTATTTTTATTATCCAATTTCTTAGGGTAGACACAGATTTTCAGCCTCTATGGACTGTATGTCACTGAATGCTAATGTTTATAAACTTGGGGACTGGAAATTTTGCAAAAAGTTGAGTAAAAATTTTAAACATAATTTTGAATGCTTCCTGTTTACAGTAGGTAAGTCTGTGGATATCACAGCTTTGGCTATTTTAGAAGCATTCCAGATTAGGAGACAGCTAAAGCAACAGTTGAAAACACAAACTGTTACTGTCGTTTATCATATGGTCCAAGGTTGATACGTGGACAGTGTGTTGTATTGTATAACTAAATAGTTAAATATTAATTTCGGAAAAGTGACGCTTAACTTACAAAATTCTAAGCTCCATAGCAATGTATCCTTCATTTCATATTACGCCCTTTCAAAAAAAAATGAACTATTCAAATTCTCTTCGTTATCTGTCTTTCAATTTGACTTTTGAGGTTCTGATAACAATATGCAACATGTTATAAGTGGCTGTAATCATTGCTAGTACTAAATATAGATACTTCGATTATTGAGCTAGGTGTGAAATTTTCACTCATATGCCGAACTTTTCTAGTTATATATTATTTCCAAGGCAGAAACCAGTACCCCGTCCACCCACTGCGCTCCTAGCGTTCGAGACAGTTCCCAAAAAACATTTGTTTTAGATAATAGAGCAGGCAAAGTCAATAAATTGTCGTTGAGGTACCCTTTTTGGCGATGTTTTTTTTTGGGGAATTTAATGTTTAAAAAAAATAATTTGCGGTAGGTATACAGATGGTTTAAACATTAGCGTTCGAAATATGGTCAACATGAGGGCAATTGGCGTCTTAGAGATAACACGGGCTTCAGTCGATTGCAAGCGCTCACCGGGTACGAATCTCCAATGATAACTGCAAAATGCTTACAAGACTGTACATGTCATTCTGAAAAAAATAGAAAAAGCAACGGTGTAACCTTTCATCGGTTTTACCATAACCAATATTTGTGTAAATCGGTTTTTTAAATGTTGAAAAACTCATGGAGCAAATCAAGTAGGCCCCTCCGGTAACTCAAATGCTCCAGGCCGCAGCGCGGCAGCCAGCCGTTCGTTGAATTCGTTCACGGTTGGAAGGATTCGGGCAACATCAACAGCCGCCTCACCTCCCTTCCTACTTCACGCGTGGGAACAATATTTTACACTGATATTGCAAGAGACGTAGAATCTATTTATATCCCTCAATGTAAATTGTGATCGTAATAATATTTAGGACCTTTGTAATAATGTTCAACGATTGCTTGATATTTGCTGGCACTTGTCTGGGTCATGTTGCGCATGCCTCTCGGAGTCAGGACGGCGCTAATCAGGTATGCAATTTTTTAAATGAACCCTCCACACATCATCAAGAAAGATGATATAGGTCTTGAGGGAATTTATTTCCTTCAGGGCGTTCTTTGTGGAGTAACTGTAAAAAAAATTCTGCATCGAAGATTCAATTTTTATAAGATTAATTCTGCTGTCAGCCTTGAAGAAATAACAATGACGAACATTATCTGAAGTTATATATATATGATTATTATCATTGATAAAATGAAAGTCTATTCGTATACAAATTATATTATATTGACAGCTGTCAATTATCTGTTGATTATCATAATCAACGTTGTGACATAGTTGATAATTGCGTTCGGCTGCCATTGCCACTTTTTATAGCGCATGACCGAAGCTTTGACTCGAATATATATTTTTCTAAATTTGGTGAATAATCTTCTTCTCTTCTTCTTCTACCTTTTATCATATAAAGAAGAATGTCCCGGGTGGGCGAGGTGTGTTTGTTTTGAATACAAATCGACAGTTTTATTCCGAGCTTGATGGATTTTTCACATTTGGTCTTCGAAACAAGAGGAAGGTGTCCATGAGATTTCGAAAAAACCTCCCCTCCCGTATTTTCCCACCACTTAAAGCAGAATGTTGATACTTCTTAGTGAAATTTCGCACATTTGATGTTCGAAATAAGAGGAAAACTTTGGCTAGGGGTAGGGGTAACATATCACAACCGCAAAACATTCTTCCGAACCATTCATAACCCCGGACAACGCCGGGTACTTTAGCTAGTGCTAACTATTTACAGTGCAATAACTTATAACAAATATATTATTCAACACAAAATCATGTAATTCTAAAACATTCTGGCAGTGCCGTGTATTAACTAATACAGTCAAATCTGTTTTTATACGGTTTTTCTACGGAATATCCGTTCTTAAAATTCTACCTTTTCCAAAAACTAAATAGGCCTCAACACGACTGGTTTGACCAATACTAACTGAAGCCGCCGTGTCAAAAAGTTCGACCATCCGGTTGCCCTTTCCCGAAGTCAAGCCTACAAACTTTAGGAAGAGAAGACCGGATGGTCGACCTTTTCGACGCGGTGGCTTCAGTTAGTATCGGCCAAACCAGTCGTGTGGATGTAGGTAAAGAAATTAAATGTTTTTTTTAACCCGGTATTCCGTGGAGCATATCCCCCGTGTAAAAACAAAAATGTATTGTAAATGAAACAAAAAAAAAACAATACATCAATAAAATAAACGAAACACCGAACGTGGATATAAAAGTACGCAATAATTAATAGCAAATATTTAATCACATTCAGCATGTCCGAATAAATGTTATAGGGGGTCTCGGTTTTAACGTCGCACGTACACAGCATAAAAACGTTGGCATGTTAAAATGTTCAAGTGCGTTTTTTAATGCGCGCAAAATATGATATTAATACATCTTAAACACAAAGTAATTGAGATTAAATACCGTCACACCGTGTCTGAAAGGGGTTCTGACGTCTTTCCACCCGGCACACTTAGCTATAACCAAAGACATGCGCAAGTTATCCTCGGGCATGGACGCAATTGGACGTAAATAAATGGACATTAAGACGCTCTAAAACACTGTAAACATCATATTTTGTATCGCACAAACGCGCTTCTTATTTTTTCGGAGATCTATTCCTGTGCGACTTACGTAGGTGTCTATGTATCTAGGAACATACATACTCAAATATTTTTTTAAAACACACACATTTTTAAGCAAGTCATGTGAGACAAACGCGATGTTCTTTCTAAATCATAAAGAA
The DNA here is from genome assembly GCA_022606495.2 of Halesus radiatus. Classification (NCBI taxonomy): domain Eukaryota; kingdom Metazoa; phylum Arthropoda; class Insecta; order Trichoptera; family Limnephilidae; genus Halesus; species Halesus radiatus. The sequence goes on from JAHDVE020006645.1 coordinate 30,764, forward strand.
TTTTAAAAATCGAAACACTCTGGTTGATAATTTTTTCTTATCTTTTCATTTTACAAAAAAATCTTCAAATCGATATTGTCGATGGCATTATTTGCAAATAGGTACCTATTCCAGAGGATTGTTCTATTTTAAGCCAATAGGAGCTTAGCGTTTAGGTCACGTGGTAAACGGCGTACTTTCGCAAAGGCGGATTAAAAATAAATAATTCTATTACATACATAACTATCACTTTCAAACTCGGATCTAAATGTAATATTTTGTATATAAGTACTTACTTATCTACAAAATATGTTATTTTCCCAAAATTTTATTAAATTTATTTTTGTTTCCTTGATTATAATACCTATATATACCACAATAACGCCAAACAAAATCTGATATTAGTAGGTACATTACAGAAATGTTGCCACAATTAATTATGTTTTTTTGGGAACGAGTCGTTATTGCAAATAATAGTTTCCCCGGTTGGATAAAAAATTACCCAGAATGTCACCGTTTTCCTTAGATCTTAGAGATTCCAAGGAACATCACATCACAGCATCAGCAATTAGCAACCTAGCAACGGGATACAATTCGGGGTTTCATAAAACGTCTATTATAATTTATAATGTTGTGGGTTAAAAACAGAGATTTAAATACGAAAATTACAATTTACGCAAGAAGGGGTTCGAAATTTTAATTTAGTTGATTTTTGCAAAATACTGTTCCGTGCTTACAAACTGATTGTTGCCCCAATATAGGAAATAAATATATTTATTTTTTTCAATTATTTGTACATTCTTAATTAACTATTTACCTTGTCTATTTTTACGTTATTTTTTCTATGTTTATTATTTGGCTAATCTTGTCGTTATTTCTCAGTATACTGTGAGTGTATCCTAATGGGGGAAGCGTCGCTTCCAAAACATGTTGATATATATATATATATATATATATATATATATATATATATATATATATATATATATATATTAAATAGTGGTATAAACAAAACATTTTTTAATAAAATGAATAAGAAATGTTTTCATAAACCACTATTTAATACACAAATATCGACATGTTTCGGAAGCGAAGCTTCTCTCATACTGTGTATCCCGATGAGGGATACTTTGCTTCCGAAACATTTTTACATTTATATATTAAATTGTGGTTTATACGAAACATTTATTATTAATATTATTAAAAGTGACACCACAAAGTTATTTTGCAATTATATAAATATAAAAAAACAATTTTTACTCATTTTTTAATAAATATTTACTTAAAAAGAAGATTTTTTTATTATATAACATCATTGTTAAAACTAAAATAATATTTGAACATTGAACTTCCGCCTGTATTGAAATTGAGGTAACACAGGGTTAAAGTGTTGAGACTTTTGTAATGTCGTACTTTTGTAGACAACTTTGTGTGACTTTAAGTCCTCGAGAAGATAATATCACAGTGGAATTCATATCGTGCTAGCAGCTCTGTGGCAGTATTATTCAAACAGGTGGATTTTTTTAGCGGGGATTTTGAATGGCGCTTTGTGGTAAAATTATAATACAAATTTATCTTATTTTTCTTATCTTTTTTATGAGAATTCACTGCACAAAACCTATAAGTCAAAAACGTCATTGCTGATATGTTTATATTTTCCGATGGTGGAGGCAGGCGGTCTGCCTGTGAAAATGATATGATTATAGGTAGGTATATGGTATACGTAACATAATACGTTCGTAGGTAGAGGCACTCAACTGCAACAACGATTAGATTATGTTTATCCGCATACAATAGATATAAAATATATGTACAATACACTTATTTCGATAAAGACAATAAGGAACTCCAGTCTATTAATTTTTTTTTATCAATAATGACGTTCAAACTTAAGTTTTTTTTTTCTAAAGTTAGTTTTCATGGTTAAAATAATTTTCAAAGTTTCAATTTTTCAAAGGCCGCCAAAAGGCTCCAAATCTATGGTCGGTCGGTATTTACCAGTTTTGAGGTTAGAATGTCAAATGTCAAAACAAGGATGAGCTTTACCGTATATAATTTTATATTTTATTCATGGTAAACCATAACTAAACATAAGTAATAAAATTATGTACTTTTTTAGAAACATTAACTCAAAGAATAATAATAGTATTGACCATTAAGATTATCATTGTATCCGTATTGATAATTGGTTTGATTGCGAATACTCTAATTTCTTTCATGAATAATAGTTGTTTATATTGAACAACAATTGTAGAACTTAAAGTCACCCAAATTTAGTCAAACTTTTGCCAAAACTAAAAACCTACATATTTAAAATACAAAACAAAATCTAGAAATAAAATTTTTCATACTAATCCAAAAACAAAATGCTCACGTGACGTCAGATGTTCCAAATGTAATGGTACCAACATAACACGGTGTTTTGATGAAATGATTTTTTATTCACTTTTAAATAACGATTTATAAATTCTACGTGAAAATAAAATGACTTTAAAAATATGTATTCAAATAGATCAGCAAACGCCGATTCGATTTATTATAAATAATGAAAGTTATATATTCAGAATTGGTGTTTGCTGATCTATTTGAATATACTCGTTTATATATTATTTATAATAAATAATGAAAGTTATATATTCAGAATCGACACTTGCTGATCTATTTGAATATATATTTAGTCATTATATTTTTCACTGAGTTCTTTATTATGCACTATAAATTGTACCTATCCACCTTTTGTCATTTCGAGTATATCCGTGTGGCTGTAGTTACAAAATTCTGCTACAGCCAAAAAATGCCCACAAAGATGCACTGCTTGAATACAGCACGTTAAAACAAATGGTTTTCTTTTAAGTCGAATGACGTAACGTAACTATTCAAATAGCAGCGTTGAAATCGCTCAGTGTGATCGAGGTAGTAATTCTTTCATTTTACTTGTCGTACTATCACAAGGTTATTAAATAAACGCTGTGATATAAATAATTGCATTCACGTAACGCATTTCATAACATTCTCTATCACATGCTCGCAGTAAATGATATGTAACGGTTTTTTTTCCCGCCGAAGACAGCCGTCTTGCAGAAAGCGTCATATTAAAAAATAATTATAATACTCTGATGATCGTCAGCGGGGAAAGTAAAATTAAAGTGTTCAAGTTGATTCCAACAATAATATTTATTTATTCTTAAATTAAAACAACAAAAAAAAACTAAAATAAAAACATTAGACACTCATCTCACTAGGACAGTCCTGTGTTGAGATGAGCGACTTTACAATTTTAGTGAAACGACATATTATAACTTTTTTTTGTTTAATAACACTGAAGCTATTCAGACAATAAACAACTATGAAATCTACAGTAAATCTTAAGTTGGGCTGTAAATTTATAGATTACAACAATAATAATTTCTTTTATTTTTATAAACAATAATTATTAGCCTGAAACACTCATCCAAATTGAAAAAACCTTCCGAGAAAAGATAAATGTCGCCGACAGGACTCGAACCTGCACCCTTCTGATATCCGGTCAGATGCTCTACCGTTGAGTTACGTCGGCTTATCGCAAACCCGCCAAGTTAATCAATATATACTAGTGTTTCATTCAATAATTACTGTTTTGAGGAAAGCTTGTAACGGCTAAATTATACCTTCCTTTAAATTAGGCCTTCCTCATACTAATAAAGTTGGTTGATTACAGGTGAAATATAATAAAAAAACAGTAATTATTGAATGAAATACTAGTATATATTGATTAACTTGGCGGGTTTGCGATAAGCCGACGTAGCTCAACGGTAGAGCATCTGACCGGATATCAGAAGGGTGCAGGTTCGAGTCCTGTCGGCGACATTTATCTTTTCTCGGAAAGGTTTTTTCAATTTGGATGAGTGTTTCAGGCTAATAATTATTGTTTATAAAAATAATTGTTACCCTTTGCGCTATGCACAAAAATCTTGTCTTAAAAACTATAGTTTATCAATTAATAAATAATAATTTCGTTGCATCTCAAATAACTATCATAAAGTATCTGTGTTCCAATTAGCCACAATTATAGGGTGATCATTTTTTTTGTTAACAAGAAGTAGTAAGTAAATAATAATAAGCAAATAATAATCAGTAAAAACTAGTGAGCAAATAATAATAGGTAAATAATAATAAGTAAACAATAATCAGTAAATAGTAAAAAGTAAATAATAATACTGTTGGAATCCGAGTGAATGTGATGGCTGCCAAAGGCAGCCAGCCGAAAAATAATACTATGATGATTATCAATGGGAAAGTAAAATATAAAGCGTACAAGTTGATTCCAACCGAATTGCAACGATAATCTTGTTGGAATCCCGTATGAACAATAGGGGGCACGGTGATAAAGAAAGCAATGCAAATAACATGAATAATTATTAGCCGTGGGAAATGGTGCATACATAATGCAAAGGCGTTTGGACCAAGGCCTTCTTAAATAGGTCTTTCCTAAGTTATAATACACATAATTAGTAATTACATTCCCACACATTCGTCAATCCAACTATCAATGGCGTGCATTGCTCCGTAGCCAAAGGTAGGCTGTGTGTGATTTTTCATGTTCGGATATGAAGTGTGTATTGATTATTTTTGAAAGTTGCCATTTTATTATCATTTTCCGCTGATTTTTGTGACCAACTGAATAAATGAGCGCACAAATTCTTCTTGCGCTGACAAACCATCTATCAACGTTTTTATTTGGTATTATTGGGGTACGGGTATTGAAAACAAAATTATTCAAAAAATCTTATCCGACGTAAAACATAAATTCATGTACGTAGAAACAGAATTTCAGGACATTTTTTCTGTTCTTTTTCCTTTTCTTTTTCTTTTTTCCTTTTTCTTTTTTCTTTTTTCTTTTTTTCTTTTTTCTTTTTTCTTTTTTCTTTTTTCTTTTTTCTTTTTTCTTTTTTCTTTTTTCTTTTTTCTTTTTTCTTTTTTCTTTTTTCTTTTTTCTTTTTTCTTTTTTCTTTTTTCTTTTTTCTTTTTTCTTTTTTCTTTTTTCATTTTTCTTTTTCTTTTAATCCTCCATAGCTTATTTAGTTGCGGTTTTCTCTCCTTGTTATTTAATTCCATTAGTATTCAGTGAAAAACCATGTATATAATGTCACATAATTTTCTCTTGTTATTTGTACTTACTATATATTTGATTATATACACCTTTAGTTTCTAAATTATTATTTTATAATACCTGCTCATGAATATTGTATGTCATAGTATTAATTTGCATATTATATATATATTATAATAACAGATATACTATGTAGTATATCTGTTATTTTACAATTAAATTAGGTTAGGTTAGTTAGTGTAAAGCGCACTTGAGGTGAACCTTCACAAAACTGCGCTATAGAAATTAACTCTTATTATTATTATTATTACGCACTGCTTTTCAGCATTTAACTAGCAGGTATTGTTACCGCAAAGCTATTTTTCCTTTAAAATAAAATTTTGTAATTAATTATTTCATATAAACCGTATATTTAATTAGCACTTAATAAAACGACGGGTTTTTTAAAGTAACATTTATAAATATATTTTATTTATTTTTTAATTTATTTATTTGGAAAACCAACAGTTTACAATAATTATTATGTATGGTAAATATATGTAAAAGAATAACTAATCCATCCCTTAAGTATTTGGATTATTCAATTAAAAAAGAAAAGTTACAAGGTTATGAAGTATTAAAAATGTGTGAAGCGCGGTGAATAAAGGTGTTTTGTTTTGAGTTCGTATTGTATCGAGGTAGGTTTAGTGTGTGGTTCTGTCTGGTTTGTCTGTTAGCCACTCTTAATTGAATTCGTTCAAGTAATTCAAGGTAATCTAACACAGAGGTGGCTATTTTTTGTAAAAACAGTGCGTCCGCGGAATTTCTACGGCTTTCTAGTGACGAAATCCCGAAAAAACGTGGCTGACTCCCCATGAACATATAACAGTGTTCAATTACATCTCAATACTGAGGTTTCAAACCAATTTTTAAAACCATTCGCCTTATTAACACATATTTTTTTTTAATACTCTACGATGCTTTTGTACTATCATCATGATCGTTTTTAAAATCCGTAAATTGTTGATTATTTTTTGGACACCAATACTGCAATTTCGATAATTACTTCTATTTGCAAATTAAAAATGAACAATTTCTCAAACAATAAATCGTATGAAAAATGATGTGCGTCAGTAATCGACAGTTTCATAAAATATATTGATATAAAGAAAACGTTTTTTTAAATCATAGATAGATGTCCGCCAAAATATGAACTGAGCGCCTGCCTTATATCGATACCTTGGTTCAATTAAAGTTTATTTCATAAATCAAAGTTACAAAGCCAAAGCCCGTCCAAGTAGGTTAGTTTAGCGTGCTTTGGACTGCCAAATATTGTTTTATTTCATTGTTATTAAAATAAAGTCATTCAACTAAATGTGTTCCTGATCATCCTCGGGGCTGAATTCAAATAAACAATTACAAGGTATCCAGTAACCCGCAGTATTCTTTATGCTATATGCTATATGCTTTATAATATTATGGACGCTGAACACCGTTTCTGCAATACCTGTTATCATAAAAAAACCTAAATAATTCAACTTAACAAACATCGTGAATATACAGGGAAATTCATTAATTAAAAAAATATGTTTATATTGAAAACATATCTACGAGTATATTGATCTATGCGTGTTATCATCGGTCAGTTTCTATAAGTGACAACATATGTGTATTAGTAGTATCTAATAAATGAATAGTAAAATAAACAAAGTGTAGCGGAATAATTGATATAAATAAATCTATTATAACGATGCGAATTCAAAATAATGACACCTAACTGAAATTGTTTCACTCGCAATAGCATGCACCCGATTGAATTGAAACTTATATGAATATATGCTAGTGGCAATAAGTGGGCATAAACAAGACAAGGAAGGGGCTGTTGATCGCCGGTGGAAGCGTATACTGATACACAAATACATTCAAAGCTAAGCATGTGTTGTTGATTCTAACGCACGTCGATTTACGATTTTGATCACCAGTGAAAATAACGGCTTGAAAGAATACATATTATTATATAGGTAAGATAAAGCTTTTAAAAATTATGAAGAAAATAACAAATACTATTATAATACAAGGTTACAAAAAATACCAATAGAGGGTGAAGAAATTTCACCCACCAGTGAATGGAGTACCTACTGTGAAAACTGAACAACCGGTCCTTCGACCGATGTTAAATTATAAACGGTTCGTCGACCGAAGTTTTAATCTATCAACCGGTTGGCGCTAACCGGAATGAATATCTGCAGGGTCTACCACCCGGTTCCCTATTTATCGATCTGGAACACAAACTTGACTAAAATCTTTTTTATCATCTATAAATTTTTGACAATGTGTTTCCTAAAAAGTGATTAATCCACGAAAGTAGTCCAATTACCACAAACTTCGAAGAAAAACCGCAGGAAATTGTCACTGCACGCCACTGTTTTGACATGATTGGTTTATCTTATGCATTTTTTTGACGACTTGATGATACTATAGACAATGACAATACTCCGTAATTAATAACGCAGTCCAACATGCAATTTGCTTGAGTGCCAAAACTCGTTGATTGATTAATAAATCACAGGCAGACATTTAATTCCGATCGAATGATCTCTCTTTGTAATATATCTGCCAGATATCGAATCGATCTGGCAACATGTTCAATTTACATACTTATGTACAACATAGTATGATTTCTGGAAAACTTAGATACTTATTACACGCTTACAAGAGACTGCTAAACAATAGGGCCGCGAAATCAGACCAGCTTTTAAGAGGCAATTCATACCTAATTTACATAGCGAAGCTAGCCGTTAGTACCTACCTAAAGTAATTTACAGTGTAAATAATTATAAATATTTGTAACTGAAAACAATTATTATCGAAAATCTCAAATAAAATAATGTTTAAAAAAATACTTACTCTTCTTTTTCCAATAACCTTCTAATAAATATAATATCAATGACAAATAGGATTTAAACAGTAACTGCAATATCATGCAATGTGCAGTGCTTTCGAGTATTGTGTCCTGTGCGTGCAAAATCATATCTTCTCAAGCGACAACTTTATAATTTAACTTGTTAATCTGGAGTGACCTACCAGGTAAATATGTTTCTGTATCTGTTTGTACATAATAAGATAAACCCTGGCAAGTAGTATTTGTACAGCGCCCTTGAGGTGATTTTTCACATAAACCGCGCTATACAAGTCATCCCAGTATTAATATTATTACTAATGAAGCGTCTACAGCAATATCTAATGCAGGGACCCGAAAATTATCTCAATTCGAACATTGCTTTATTGAGCTAAAACTAAATGATTTCGTTCTTCCGGGGGGCAGATATGCGTGATCCTACTATGCGTTGTGTGTAAATGTAAATGGATTTCAGGGATATTAAACCATTTTTCGAAAAGTGTCCAGATCAGTGTAAGTACCTACCTATATACCGATTTCTTATATTTCTTAATTTCCTGGCATTGATGAGTAAGACCGTTTATCAGCAGTCGGACGGATTGAGTGTCAATCTCTTGTGTTTAGAGAAATGGTCTAGACTATAAATCTCATAGCTTATACGAAAACACTAAAATTAATTAAAACTGCCGACGAAGACAAATCGCATTCAATTAAAACGGCGTGTTTGTTGTTTTTAAAGGTAGCATTTAGATTACATTTAACCAATGTAATCTAAATGCTACTTTTAAAAACAACAAACACGCCGTTTTAATTGAATGCGATTTGATGAAAATGGTGATGATTCCGAGAAAATGGAAGGCACACAGACAAACATTCATTTTTATATATAGAGATTAACAATTCATTCGGTTTTAGGTTATAAACAATTAACGATATAAACGATTAACAATTCATTCGGTTTTAGGTTATAAAACCGAATGAATTGTTAATCTCTATATATAAAAATGAATGTTTGTCTGTGTGCCTTCCATTTTCTCGGAAATATCTCGACCGATTTCGCTGAAAATAGCACAGTGTGTTCTTATTAGCGCCGGGAAGGTTTAGAGAGTACTTTGAATGAAATACAATATGTAAAACTGTTGCTATAACGTTTTTAAAATTACTGTGAAAAAAATTGAATCAGCCATGTTGTATTTAGGTTAGCCCATAGATATAACACTCTGGTTAGCCATAGATTATATATTCAAAAGTTGAAGGTTTGTTTGGGTAGGATATTTTAAAAGTGGAAAACATAGGTGTACCTACTTAAGAACTTTATTATTTAGATGTATTATGAAAAAATAATTTTTTGAAATTTTCAAATTAAGGTTTCTTTGTTTTTCGCTGTCAAATCAATTATGGCATCCAAACGACCAAGAATTCACAAATTCATAATATTATTTTAAAAAAATCCCCAGCAAGGCCGGGTACACATCAGATACTTTATATTATGTTTATTACACATGGAATTTGGTTTATTTTATACAATTCCAAATATTTAATCAAATGAAATAACAACTTAAAAACGAGGTTCGCAAATCAACTGTTATTATTGCTCTTTCAACTAACCAAGCACCGACCCGAATCAAATCTATGAAATATGCAATTATTTTGACTACAATTTGATTTTGATAATATCAAAATCAAATTCGCACACATATTTGAGGTAAAATTAGAAAACATTTTCACTTAATTTAAAAATGATTAATGTGGCCAGCGTAAAAAACTAACCCAGTGAGTGCCAGGCGTCTTGAGAAATGGATTCTTTCCTGTTGAATGATTTATTTCGCACTCGAGAGCATGGAATGGCATTTTTTAAATGTATTCGTATCTTTCTCTCCCTCGTTTTGGTTATATTTCAACAGTACTTGAGATTGATTCGCATTATGTTTATTAAATTCTTTTACTAATAGGAAGCAATAATTCTCGGATGATCGCGAGTACTTCATAAATTCGCAACTATAATGACAAATGATGTGTAGGAAACTAAATTCCTCATTGTCTGTATCTGGGTAGACTTCTATTTTCATATTATTATCTATATATAAGTATGGTGATTATTTTTCTTCTTTTTAACCAGGATGTTTCTGAAAAATGTTCTATTTATCGTAATGTTTTTTTTTTATGTACAGTGCCAGGGAAAATTTTTCCCTCTTCCCGTGTCAACTGTGGTTAGAGGTGCATAAATGTGGAGATAATCTACTCTACCCAATGAGCGGGCTGCCTATTGCTACTGTAGGGCTTTTATTTAATTTATTTAAAATAATTGTAAAGTGTGTTTTAAGTGCTAGCGACACTGGCTGATAGCAATCTTATATTTAAGCCCGCTCACTAAGGTAATGGAGGGTATGAAAAAATTTCTTTGGAGTTTTTTTATGTAAAGGTTTCAAGTTTGCGTTAACGGACAACAGTGCGAATAATCAATACCATTTTATGGTCTGCAAAGATTATTTATTATTAGGGGATACTTTGTCGAAATTCGATTGAAATTTATCGTCCGTCTAAAATAAAATAATTATTTGTTTTGAATTGATTTGAACTTGCTCTCCCGGGAATTAGAAGCTATCGAAAATATGGAAATAATTTAAATTATAATGATTTATAAACCGGAAGATAAATTTCTGGATATATCAATATTCTCTAAGATGTATCCTTCGTATTCGTAGTAAAATAAATAATATAATGATTTTAATTAAGGTTCTTACTTGGAACGCCAGAAGCACAAAACATTAAATATCTTAGGAAACGCGCATCAAAATAATCTAAACTAGTGAAATAACGCCAATGGTGTGCGCGTATAACGTACCGGCCTCTGGTTGTAAGATAAATAAGGTAAGAATATACCGACTCTGAAAACACTAACACTCCATTACCCATCTTGACCATTGTTGACCTTTTAAACGAGTTGCGTAAAGTATCTCTGCCGGCGCGGTTCAACGCGATCTCCAAGGCCAACGTTTCAGTTTAGGGGTGGCTAAAGGGTAAACAATAGGTCAGAATAACAGGTAGTATTATGTCAGAGTAATTTGTACGTTTTATGTAATAATGTGTGTTAGAAGAACGGTTACGAACCATCATGTGAGTAGGGCATGGTGAACAGGAGCGGGCTCTGCGTAACATGGGGTCGGGGGTCACAGCAGCGGGGAGCTCAAGCCGGGGGCACACATAGGCATCATTGGGGGGTGTCACCACACACGCTATTTCATTCCCGTTCTGCATCTTGGCTAAATAATTCACAATCTCGACAAATTCCCGACAAAGACGCACAACAAACAAAGCCTCAAAGTCTGAAATCTGTGAAATCGCTATCACGCGGATTCCACAAAATACTGTCAAGGAGCCACAATCCTCCCGAATTCGCACAAAATTCCGAACAAAAAGCTGCTTCTTTCACCGCAACAGAACTGGAGCGAATGAAGCCGAACAGCGCGCGGAGGTTCTTGACGTTTGATAGCACAAAGTTCACATCGGCGAATCACAATAATAATCCGTCACCGGCTTCAGTGATAGGGTTAAGTAGTAAGTGATAAGCTCGCTGCTCCTCGAGGACTGCACGTATTCTCAGCGCGGTCTTCAGACATCCACTGATCAGTGGTCGCCGCTGCTGGCTGCCCGCGCTGGTCGCCTTGAGAAACGCGGCAAATATCACTTTGTATTGTTTTCGTGCTCACCAACAGCGCCCGGTGACTAACGTGGGTGAGTCTTCCCTGAACCCGTTGCGTCACATCCGAGAGTGACCGGGACGTGTTTACAAAAAGGTAAATTTAGCCAGGGCTGAACGGGGACGCAGGAAGTACTCGGCGGTCATTATTCACGCGATCCGAGTCTCACATCTGAGACGATACTCGTAATGTTATGTCGTTACTTACTTGCGTTACTCGACACGTTGGCAAGGTAAGCTCACCGTTACCCGTTACACTCGATTTATTTATAATTTTAAACATTGGCACTCTGCGCAAAACGATTTCCGCCATGCACTGGCAAACTGATCTAGGCGATACGTCTGATAAGACAAGTTCATTGCAGAGGTCAGAGCTCTCTCGGCAGCGGCGTCACCGGACTTCTAGGAAGTCATTAGTTCTGTAATTTATGAAAGAATCTAGGGCAGACGGGCAGGAGTGTGGAATCTCCAACATAACACATAATGGCATCACATACCTCGTCAAGATCGCACCAGGACCATTACAAAAGAGATCTGACGACTATGAAAATAAATTAAGTACCTCGACGAGAATAGTAATGTGTCATTCAAAGAAAAGGCTGCAGATACCAAGAATTGGGACTTTCTATAGTTTACACTCGGAAAAAAACACAAGAAATGAATCACATTCAACAACGAATGCAAAGCGGAAACAACAGTTTAAAAAATATTTCATGTTTCATATAATATTTTATTTAAAAAATGAAAACGAAATAGATCAATATTTTCAAGTGAATATAATTACATATTTATTTTAGTGGGCAGTGAAAATTTTCACTGCATTTAAAGCGAACGCGCACGCGCACGCGGTTCCATTATTTTTGTGCATTGAATTGATTATCGGCAGGTGATTGTTGTGTATTACGTTTCTTACGCATAAGTAAACATTTTTAAAGCAGTGAAGAAGTGCAAAGTTTCCACTTGATGCCTTCTCAATCTGATTGCTTCTCACGCAATACAATGGTAAAATCATATTGTTATGCGTGTGAACAGTTGGGGGGAATCTTTAACTTTCAAATGTGTGCGACTCAATTTCTTTTCCGATGTTGTATGCCTGTTTATCTGATAAACACAGCACCCGTTTTGACATGGGACACCGTGCATTAATCTCTGTATATAAAAAAAAGAAGTTTTTCTGTGTGTACTCGATTTTCATTAATTTTTTTCGAAAATTACTAGTCCGGTTTCGCTGAAAATAGCATAGTTTGTTTTTATTAGTGCTGGGAAGGTTTAGAGAGTAGTTTTAATGAAATCCTATATGTAAAACTATTGATATAACGTTTTAAAATTAGTGTGAAAAACATTGAACCCGCCATGTTGTATTAAGGTTAGCCCATAGATATACCACTCTGGTTAGACACAGATTACATATTCAAAATACGATGGTTTGATTGGGTAAAATATTTAAAAAATGAAAACACAAGTAGGTACCTACTTAAGAACTCTATTATTTAGATGTGTTTTGAAAAAATATTTTTTTTGGAATGAAATAAATTTTTTAAATGAATGTTTCTTTGTTTTTTGCTAAATCAATTATGGCATCCAAACGACAAACAAGAATTCACAAATTCATAACTTTATTAAAAACAAAAAATAATAATAATAATCATGAGCAAGGCCGGGTACACATTAGCTAGTTTATAATAAATCTTACCGTTGTCATTCGTCAAACTCCATAGATACTCGCATGTTTCTAATGACCATAAATAACAAAACCTCCTCAAAATATTTTTATATTGTTGTCTTTAAAAAAATATGACAAATCTTTTACATGGTCACCATATATAATAAGAATGGGATTTTTTCTATAGTCTTATTGGTTAGTTTTAGGTTTTATTACTCAGCGTCGCTCGATTTTTCAGTACTCTTTTCCGAAACCATTTTGTCGTAATAGTTAAATTAATCATAGCTCATGATATAAATGACGTGGCAAGCTTAAAACAGTCGCTTTATCCTAAAAAATCTTGAAAGAAAGCACTGTTTAAATGTCATGACGCCTGAGCTCAGAGCTCATAAGTTATTTTAATAAGAAAAACAGATTTTCAGCTTTTCTGAATAGCTTTGTCTCTGGGCGACCTGCGATGGCTTCTATAAGAAGATATATTAAAATAACAAAATCTTGTAGTACTGGGTTATTCAAAATATTGGACTCCATTTCGTGCTTTTTTTATATGAATACCAAATATGTGCACAAATATACTTTATATTATTTTTAAATGGATTAATTGTGAAACAGTACAAATTAATTAAATAAAATTTACTTGCGCACCCGGGATTTGAACCCGCGACCTTCGGATTCGTAGTCGAGAGCCTTACCCCTCGACCATGGAAGCCATCAAGTACTACTCTATTTCCTGAATTACACATTAGATGGTAATGCTATATAGGAATTGAAAGAGGAGGTTGGAAAGATTCTAATCCCACCGCTAGATCACTCACAGTTGCTCAAACGACCACTAGAGTTCTCGCGCCGCCAAGCATCCATTTCGTGTCAGTTGTGAATTAAATGGTTACTATGCAGCATAAGATTTTCTGCATTCGTGAGTTCTGTAAAACTGAGTCGTCAACTGTAGTGCAGCGTACCTTTCGTTTCCATTTAAACATTGGACCTCCAACTAGAAAGAGCATTTGTCGTTGGTATCACCATTGCGATCAAACTGGATGTCTCTGTAGATGAAAATGCCCAGGAGAACGTGCGAAATTGAGTCCGTTATTTTGAATAACCCTTTACATAAGGATTGCGGCATGAACTTGATTTCAAGATGGCCGTGATAAATCTTGTTTTTCTTGCTCCATCCCTGACTAGTCCAATCCCATAAATATTTCCGATCCATATGAAAATAATTGGGCACCTATCTATTTTTACTACCGCGAACCTTGACGCGTTCACGAAAATATTTATCGAGGCTAAAAATAACTGGCGGCCTGCAACGATATCTGAAAAGTTCAATTTAGAACACGTCTAATGTAAACTGTTATTTCTTTTTGAATGGACGCGTTCCGCCGTGATTCATTGGACCGGGAATCAGGAACAAGAAAGAATGCGTACAAAAAACGTAAAGGTTTATAAATACTAATCTCCACACGCCTTATAAATATTCTCTAAAGTAGATGTACAGTATGTGCAATGTGAAGTTGGCATGTTTATGTGTGCAAAGATCTAAGAATGTTTGCGATAAATATTTTTTAACAAAATGTAATTAGTTATTTATTCATCACTCCAGCTTTACAGTCTTGAGCATGTCGACTAAGTGATCTTATTCCCAAAAACACAGTTCACCTACATAATTAGATTTATGTATTTATTGTTATATATACGCCCTATATGGTACATAGATAGAATAGGTAGCTTTCACGAAATACAACAACTAAATATGTAATTTGTCTCACAAACAAATTCAGCAATAACACCGTGCAGGTACAATTCCAAATAATTTGTAACAAAGGCGAATATCTTATACTCTAGACACATATATTATTAATAATTGTTGAGGATGTATGCAATAAGAGTATTTTTGTATTTGCATTCCGTGCAGTTGAACATATCTACCATATCTGAAAAAGTATTACCTTCCGTGTGAAGTCTAGGTACGAGTGAATTTTTGAATGACTCACTCCTGAAATTATTGTTACAGTTGAATAAAATTTTAGATCGAGTGGTTCTAGTTGAAATATTAAATATTTCTGTCCGAGAGTTTTAATAATTTTAGTTAATACTCGTATATAGTTATATAGGACATAAGCACTGGTTAAAGGGTAGGTAGGTATTGCTGGTTGGGGTGGTACAATTAAATTGTTTTTTTTTTTCCATTATTACCCACGTAGTTCATAAATACCCTCTATTAATATTTTATTTTGTATTTGAGAATATAGATCAAGTACGAGATTTATGCCGCTTGTTAAAATAAAGCTAATATACCAAAATACAAACATAATGACATAACCCAACCAAACAGAGAAAAGAAAAATCATTTTAAAATAAAAATTAAATGTTTAGCAAAAAGATCGATTTTGTTTCTGTTGATTTCTTTCTTAATTTTAAATCCGAGTACCGATGGGTACAATACAATACAAATAAAAACCAAATTACCCAATCTAAGCTGAGCTTTAAAAGTAGTATTTGTTTTAATAATAAGAATAATATTAAAGTTTAACTATTCCAGAACATGGGGAGGTTGTTACAATCCCACACGTTCCATGTGATTATACATATTGTACATAAATAGAAGTTTTAAAAAATGTGTAAGATAAAGAATACACTCAGATTTAAAAAAAAAAATGTAATGGTAAGGTTATAAAAAAAAAAGCTTTACGGTCGTAGTACTAGGTGAGCTCGGGCCCACCGCTCACTCAGGAGTGGCGCTTGGTACTGGTAGGCCGTATTACCACTGTGTTGTCAGATAAATATAAATAATAATTCAAAATTAAAGTTCTATGAAATACACACAAGATTAATAAGTTTATTAATTCGTGTTAACATTTTAATATTGCATCATAATATTATATAATATACTAGCTGATGTGAACCCGGCTTTGCTCGGGATTATTATTTTTTTTTAATAAAGTTATGAAGTTGTGAATTCTTTCTTGTTTCTTGCGTGAATTTAATTCAATATTTTCTCTAAACAAAGAAACATTGAATTGAAAATTTATTTCATTCAAACAATTATTTTTCAAAATATATCTAAATAATAGAGTTCTTAAGTAGATACCAACTTGTGTTTTCCATTTTGAAAATGTTATACCCAAACAAACCTTCCTTTGAATATGTAATATGTGGCTAACCAGTGATATATCTATGAGCTAACCTCATTACAACGTGACCGGTTAAATGTTTTTCATACTAATTATAAAGCGTCGAAGCAAATGTTTTACATATTGGATTTCATTCAAATTACTTTCTGAACCTTCCCGGAACTTATAAGAATAAACTGTGCTATTTTCAGCGACACCAGTCTAGTAATTTTCGAAAAAAAAACGAGTACAGCCAGATAGAAAAACATTATTTTTTATATATAAAGATTACGGTAGATTGATGATTGGCAGCTAACAAGGGATCAAAGAGAATTCACTTAACGAAAAGACAATCTTACCATTACTCTGTTTTTTCGCAGGGGAGGCAGAGGTGATATCACTGCACAGTTTTCTGTCCTGGTATACATCGGTCAAACACTTATGACAGCGACAGATCGAAAAAAGGTTTAGGAAATGTGCTAAAAAATCGTACACAATTTGATGATTTCGATGATATTTGGTAACAAATACCTCTACTTCAACTGATCATTTTCACTTCACTGAGATAAAAAAAAATCAATGAGTTACGGCGGAAATAGATAAAGATCAAAGTGTATCGTGTGATTATTATATTTTTATCTTGCGATTCATAAATGGATAAAATTGATTGCGATAATAATATGACTAATATTTACATAGTTATATGTCACCGGAGATAATATGAATGACTAACAAGTTTCTAAAATTCATTTTGCAATTCAATGGCAATGGCACTTTAAGTCAAAAAGGATAAACCAGAACAGTGAAAACCCAATCAGCTATCTCAGCATATTACTACAGGGGTAGGCAAAGAGTATGAAACAGTCACATTAGTCAAATTCATGACCATGAAATGTTTGCGTTGTTTGCATTGTTGCGACGTACTCTTTACTGGATTAAAATTAACCATGAACATCGGTCCCGAAGACTGCGATGGACCCATGTTCTTGGTTAATTGAAAGTTAAAATTAAGCATGTGAAAATAGTACCAGATCACAGGAACCTTAAAATCGTGACAAGGTGGATTCCCCAATGCAAGCGACCCAGTAACTGACCTATAAGGTAAGGATTGGGAACACTGACGTTAAAATTAACAGATTTGCATTGAAATTGAACTACCATTTCGACTGTTGGCGGCAAAGGTTACGTGACACCCATTTAGGCACCAGACTAGTTCAATGCCGTCCACATTTGTTTCGCGTTACGCGTGATTTTGACCGCGGTAAGCAAATTACAAAACGTTTATAAAAAGGGTCAAACTAAATACTCTAAAAAAATATTCGTTTTTTGTAAACAAGTCGAATCTTTTTACTTATTAGCTCTTTTACCTAAATTGGCGGCAACCCTAGCTTCCCCCCGCCCCTCTTATTTAGGTTTCTTCTCCTTGCCTGTTAGGGCATCTCTATGAATTATTTCATTTGTGGCTGGGTAGAAGATTTTGCAAGATCGGAAGGCTTGAGGAAAGGACAGGAATGGTTAGGGGTTGGATCTGGTGGAGAGTAGGTATTTGTTGAATAGTATAATTTCTACAGGCCGTAGACCACCCTGAGATTTAGCACCATTACGATGAAGACCATTGCGTTTTAAAATTTTATCTACGTATGAACTGGTAAAGCACGTTGTGCGGCCTTTCTGGTGAAAACTGCGGAAGTCGGAACCGAATAATGGGATGTGCCAGAAAACTGACCGGATAATTTTTATTCTTGGAGTCGTTAAAAAAAGTCAATGAATTGAGAGGGAAATCAATGTAAGCCGATATCAACGGTGTGAACGGTCCGTGGAGATGTAATAAATGTCGTCTGGTCGGTGCTTTATACACATTTAATGTTTACACATTCTAACGGAGTGGTCCCACTGTCGCGATGATATACGTTATGTATATATATATATGATATACGATATATTATATATGATATATTAAGCTCGGCGTAATGCAGGGAACTTTCAAATAAAAGATGAGAGTCTGGTGAAAATCAGATCTTGCAACCTGAACTATCTTATCTTGCAGTCAATTCTGAAGGGAGGTGGTGCCGAATATTTATTTAGACATAATTACCAATCTCATGAACAATGGTGTGCTACGTCGAGGGAGTAAAAAGCAGTTCGCCCCCAGAGTAGATGTCACAGTAATGTCATGCGATAATAGACTCTAGGGAGATCTACTTTAGAGTATTGTATAACAATGCTGTGTCAGACGGAACCTGGTTATTCCAAGGGTTCACTATAGTTTAAAAATTTGAATAAACCAAAGCGTTTGAGAAGGCCTTTGTACAAAGCCGAACTTCAGAGAGTTAATCTCGTAAATCAACGATAAGAGAATTTATTTTGTATGTATCAAAATTTCTTGTTTTATTTTAAATACAATGTATACTCTTGTGGAGGGCCTCACCACTCACTTAATTTCATTTGAATTTAATAACGTGAATAATTAAATACAATTAAGGAAGAGAGGTCTCATCTAATTTCATCTATGTCGCTGGCAGTTGCAAGATTAGGGTCTCCGCCAAGTCGTGTATCCAACACGTCTAATAATGAGGGAAATTCGCTGATTGAAATGTAATAACAACGGTAAAGCGTTGTTTGATCGCAACTTTCTGGCGCGAATCTAAACGATAATTGTCTGCAAATATTATAGAGCGTCCTAGGATTTGTGTTCAGTGAATTGGGGATTGCATAAACAATACTGTCAATGTAAAGAGAATTCTCGCTGGCATGTGAATGAGGGTGATTGTGTACAGTTGTGCATTCTTGAATCAAGAGTCTGCAATTAACGGAAAACGAAATTTTGAAGGTGAAGCTTTCATTTGCTGTGTATCACATAATCGGTGTGATATACCTAGTATTCGAATCTCCTGTTTTACTTCGGTCTCCTGTTTTACTTCGGTCTCTATGACGAGATTCTCACTAATGTTAAAGTGTTGGCTTTTAGAAAGTAACCTTGTGTATTGATGGTAAGAAACGGTGTGATATACCTAGTATTCGAATCTCCTGTTTTACTTCGGTCTCCTGTTTTACTTCGGTCTCTATGACGAGATTCTCACTAATGTTAAAGTGTTGGCTTTTAGAAAGTAACCTTGTGTATTGATGGTAAGAAACGGTGTGATATACCTAGTATTCAAATCTCCTGTTTTACTTCGGTCTCCTGTTTTACTTCGGTCTCTATGACGAGATTCTCACTAATGTTAAAGTGTTGGCTTTTAGAAAGTAACCTTGTGTATTGATGGTAAGAAACGGTGTGATATACCTAGTATTCGAATCTCCTGTTTTACTTCGGTCTCCTGTTTTACTTCGGTCTCTATGACGAGATTCTCACTAATGTTAAAGTGTTGGCTTTTAGAAAGTAACCTTGTGTATTGATGGTAAGAAACGGTGTGATATACCTAGTATTCAAATCTCCTGTTTTACTTCGGTCTCCTGTTTTACTTCGGTCTCTATGACGAAATTCTCACTAATGTTAAAGTGTCGGCTTTTAGAAAGTAACCTTGTGTATTGATGGTAGCAAATTTGACGGCCTCCTTGGTTGTATAGCTCCTTGATATCTGCTGTATTTACGCTATTTTGCTCTTTCCGAAATTGTCTATTGAACATATATAATGATGGTCTCCTTGATTGTATATCTCCATAATAGCTGCTGGTATCTTGAAAATGATTTAAGTGTTACTATAATATTAAGTCTATCCTCACTGTAACAAAACTGTACTACTGTTTTTTATTTTATTTCTCAATTTGTTTAATACTTGCTGATTTTTTGATATTTTTATAATATTAATTAAATCGATATTATTTAATTGGAGTCTAGTCTCTCTATGACAAAACTGTAAAATATTATTTCAACTTGCGTATATTGATCACAACATGCATGTACCAATATTGTTCTATTATTGCGCTACATTTGTATGATGATTGTTTCATTATATAATATTGCTGAACTAAACTCTTGCTGACAAGCTACGTGGCTTAACTGGTACAAAATTGGATGTAATTAATATAATGCAATAAAAAAATTATTTTAAAATTAGGGATTTTTTTTTATTCTCGGAAAAAGTGGTGAGCGTGGAATGAATTATCTTTACCGATACCGGGTATGTAGAGACATACATGAAAAACCAACAATTTTTGTTATAGGTACACCATGAAGCAATTATTCTAGGTATGTGCTTTACCAATAATCGAACTGAACTTAACTGAAGGCGTAACAGCAAAAAGTAGAAAAAAACGTTGAAGGGGGTTCTGTTTGTGCAAACTTCACAGGAGATTTAAAAAAAAAAATTCAATACCCAAATTCAAAACAAAACACGCATAATGCAGACAAAAATTCTAATAACGAGCTACATATTTGCCACAAAAAAGGTTTTTTATGTGACTTTTTCTAACGAAAACTTATTCATTTTCAGAATTGTCTTTGGCAGATATTTTTTTGGTCATTGAAATTAGAAAATTTAGTGATTTTTTTTTTTGAATCTATTTATTATGGATATTCTGATTTAAAGTTTTACCAAAGCCGGATTTTCCGAAATGACCTCGTATTTGCAATCTCCACTGTGAACGTTTCGCATTCCAACCTTTAACCACCACCGATAATTTAAAATTATCGCACTAAAACTGGGAATGCTTATTCTCGAGAAGAATTAGAATTATTGTCTTCTGGCAAGCTCTTGTAGTTTTATAGTTCTGGATCATTTCAGGGACTTTTTAATTGGAATCATTTGGAATGAGAATATAAAACCGCATAAAAGGAACAAGGAATGCTATTATTATTTAGAATTGCATTTCTCCTCCACTATCTACAATGTCCGTTTGTGTAAAATATTTTCTGTTCTCTAAGACTCTAAGTATCATCTATCACAATAACAATATGTCTGTTATGTTACACCATCGTGGTAAACTCACGGAATAACAATGGATCATAATGTTTTATGCTGGGGATAAAGAACGTACACCAACATTTAGGAATTATTCAAGGATCAGTATGGAAAGGCAGATCGTTTGAAAAAATACCTATTAGTTTATGTAAGATACCTACCCTCAGTGGCGTGCACAGAGTTTGTAATTAGGGTAGGCAGTAGGAAAAACAGCGAAGGAATTAAAATAAAAAATAAAAATACCTCAGACAATACCCTTAGTTAAAGTTTTTACTAGCCTGTTGGTTAGGATTACCTAAGCCACATCAAATATCCAAATAACCGATTTATTTATGCATTTTATTACAAGCCAATTACTGGGATAGATGGCACTGATTGCGAGATTTGCAGGCATTATCGAAAATCACTGCTTTTTAGACACTAGGGACCGGTTTTATAACCATCCGTTTGTGACGCTCGATACCATTTTTAACTAATATTTGGTCTACCGCCCGATCTTGCCGTTTTATAAACGTTCGTCAGATTACCGGTCATTTGACAGGTGTCAGTTGTTGCCAGTTGAACGCTTATTTAAAACCGTGCACCATTTTAACACCAAAAAATATTAGGAAAGTAGTATAAGATTTATTTCTCATTTTTTTACCAGAATATCGCGAGGAAATGGAAAAATTCGCGTTTCCGCATTAAAACGACAAAATTCGGGTAAAAATTCGCTTTATCGCTAACGCGATATCTTCCTTAAGAGTAATTATTTGTTTTATATTAGAAATAATAAACATTATTTTAATGTTACCCTATGACCAAAGGTAGGCTGTGTGCAGTTCGGATATGATAGTGCATTGAATATTTAAATATGGCGGCAGAACTCACCATTCATGCGAGTTTTTCACTCAGACAAACAGATTTTCTGCTTAAATAAAACATCAATAAGCTTTTTTACATTTTATATGGATAATTTTAGCAAATTGACAAAAAGGTCACTGATCAACTATACATTTCGGAGCCCGGAGTGCAGCTGTTTTTCAGCATTGCCTCTATAAATAAGATATAGTTACATATCTCTCTCTATACATAAAAAAATGAGTGTTTGTATATTTGTCCTCGATTTTCTCGAAAATTACTAGACCGGTTTGGCTGAAAATATCATAATTTGTTTTTAGCACACTGTTTAGAGAGCAGTTTGAATGAAATCCAATAGATAAAACTGTTGCTATAACGTATTAAAATTAGTAAAAAAAACATTGAACTTGCCATGTTGTATTGAGGTTAGCCCATAGATATACCACTCTTGTTAGCCACGGATTACATATTCAAAAGAAGAAGGTTTGTTTGGCTGTCAAATCAATCGTGGCACCCAAATGACAAGCAAGAATTCACAACTTCGTAACTTTATTAAAAACAAAATAATCCCGAGCAAGGCCAGGTACACATCAGCTAGTCTTACATAAAATATCTACTTTTCAATAAAATAAAATTAGAAAAACAGTATTTTTATTGAAGTGAAAAATTGGTGGTTTTATTTCTCTCGGCGACGTTATTATTGTTATTTCAGTAGGTCATATGAATATTATTGGTACGCGTATTTCCTGTTTCCACTTTGCGCGTATGTATATACAATGTGTATTATATTATGTACACAGCTCACGAATTCTCGGCTGCGATATATTTAGCGAAGTTATCATTGAAAACAGATGGCGTTTCATTATAATTATTGATTTCCGGAGTCGAGGCAAGGTTAGGAAACCCATCTTTTGATTTCCAGAGCCATAAAGCATGAAATTTAGACCGGATTGATTGATCCGACCATCGTCCCGTCGTAAAGCCGCTTCGGAACCCCGAATGATTTTATCGCGCAATAATTCTAAAATAATAATTACACGATAGTGGAAACTTTAGCTGTGTTAATGTTTGCTGTAAAACTAGAGATCGATTGTATTTATCTTATCTTTTTTATATCTATTCTCTGAAAGTGAGTACTTAATAGCTCGATGCATAGTTTATTTTATTATAGATACGTTAGGTATATTATACTTTTATATGGGAAGCATAATAATAATTTCTTCAAACGATTGGCATTCAATTTGTGGCGTCATTATTAATAAATGAATTAGAAAAAATTCACCTCTTTATAAATATATATTGATATCTACATGTTTCGAAAACTATGCTTTCATCGTCAGGAATATATGGATTCTTATTAATAATTTATTTGTTGCTCTTTTATCATTATAATCTGCATAAGATAAATTCTTGTAGTACTTGGTTACTAACTTGTTTACTTGTCTATCCTCCCTCATTTAATATCAACCACTTCAAATTATTTATTAATATATGTTATTGTTTCTAATCATTGAAGAACATAAATATTAACCGATCCTAAATGAAACACGAAACCGAAGAAAACCAAAGAAAATAAAAAGGGTGTTAGTCGCATCTGGGAATTGAACCCAGGACCTCTGTCTTACCGGGACATCAGCTCTACAAACGGAGCTAATGATCGATATCATACCTCAACTTCAAGATTTGTCAATATTATCCTCTATTAAATCCCTCCATTTTTCGGTTTCGTGTTTCATTTAGGATTGGTTAATGTTATCTTGTTCAACGATTAAATATTACAATGACGTTTATAAGCTTCAATAAGTTATTAAAATAATTGGAATGTTATCGTTTCTTTTTAAATAGCTATTGTTATTTCATATAATTATTTCTTATCTATCCACAACTCAATCCATTTTACAAAACATTTTGTGAATGGATTGATGAGCTTACTTCTATTTTGCTTCTGCATGTTATATTTGTTATTACCCTGTTAAATATTACAATTAAATTAAATAAAACACAGCCCCTTCCTTGACTCAACTCAAAACATCGCCCAACCGTGTTGCAACATACTTCATTTGATTGTACGCCGTACAGCTAAGACAGGTGGCACCAACAAATTAAATATTTGGTAACAGGAAGAACGGTGTTTAAGTTTTTGTGAAACCATAAAAATGATCTCATGAAACTGCCATGTCGTCATTTAACGAATATTTGCGTGAAATTTTCCTGTTTTAGATTTTTTACTATCTGCGGATTTAATCATAACTCTTTAACCGCAAAATTAGTGCTTTTGTCACCGTGCAGTCATAACATTTGGAGAATTATTCACAGTCAATATTTGTTGACAATAATTCGTCATGGGACGTAAATGGTATAGATCCATTATTCACGTCTCCAATCTTTGATGCCTTGTGGGCAAATGTTGCGTAAAATAAGCAAGCTACGACATAATGACATTTTCATATCGACTGTAAATGGGTAAAACCTTTCAAGCCGCAATTTTTGGGAATGTTACCTGGTGGTGTCATATAGAATAATTTTCAATTGACAATACGAGTATATTTTTATTTTATTTTTTTTATTTTTTTTATTTAATATAATAATTTTTTTTACAGAGAGTATATAAAAATAAGACATGATTCATATAGTGTAACAAAAAATATAACATAGCTATTCCTCACCATAAAGAAACAAGGTTCTTGTGTTTGGTGAGTGATTATCGCTTAATTAATCAAATCATAACTTAAAATATTGTTGTACAATAGCAGGAAAATATGAATTTGTCGTGTAAATTTTGTAATTTATCACTAGTAATAGTATTAAAGAAAATGAAAAGAAAGTAGAAGAAAAGAAGAGAATCTAATAATAATAAAAATTAAAAAAAAAAAAATTTTAAATTGTTAGAGTAGTTTGAGGTAATTTTTTAATCTATGTTGAAATTCATGGATATTTTCTATAATTTTAAGATCAGATGGCAGATTGTTAAAAAAAGTTATTCCTAGATATAGGTATGTGTTTTGCGTATGCTTAGTATTGAATGGCGGGATTTTAATGTTTTGTTGATACCTTGCGGATATATTAAATTGTAATTTATTTAACGTTTTTTCTTTAAAGATTTGAATAATTGCATATTTTTTATAAATTTTATCTACTGTAGGTACATTGAATATTGTAAAAAGCTTTTCAGTGGAAAATGATGATGGTTTTTTTAAAATTACCTTTATTATCAATCTTTGAATTATTTTAAGTGGACTTAAAATATTATCATATGTTCCCCCCCAGCCAATAATTCCATATTGTAAAATAGACTGAACAATTGCATAGTACACTCTTTTTAGGTTTTCTAGTCTAAGAATATTTCTTAGTCTATAAATATATATATACATTTTCTAATTCGTTTAACAAGTTCACAAATATGTGTTTTCCATTTAAAATGCTGGTCTATATATACACCAAGGTATTTAATTTTGGAAGTTGGACTAAGTATTGAACATGCTTGATTACAATTGATTCTGTTGCAGTTACTTTGGTGTATTATAATTTTTATTTCTGGTTTTGATTTAAATTTATTGATAGAGAAAGGAATAAATTTTGTTTTTCCAGTGTTAAGGGAGAGTAGATTATTATCGAACCAATTTTTTAATATATTAATATCAGTATTTGCTAGCTTGTTAATAGAATTCCAGTCAGTACCTTTAATTATTATGACAGTGTCGTCAGCATAAGATATTATTTTTCCGTTTAGCTTTTGCATGAATATGTAATTTATATAGATGATAAAAAGTAGAGGTCCCAGTACTGTACCTTGAGGTATGCCAAAATTACTTGTTTTTTTATGACTAAGGTGAGGTGATTTTTCACAAAAACGGCGCTATACAAGTCATCCAACTATTATTATTATTAAGTACCTCGTTTATTTTTACCACTTGAGGACGTTTGAAAAGATAGCTTTTTATCCATTCCAGAGCTGTACTATTTATTCCAATATTGCTTAATTTAATTATAAGTTTGTCATGAGATATGCTATCAAACGCTTTTTTGAGATCTATAAAAATTCCAAGGCATTTTAGTGATTTATCTAATGAAGTGTGAATAAGGCTAGTTAATTTTGAAATTGCATCCTGTGTGCTTCTACTTTCCATAAAGCCGAATTGATTTTCGTGAATTATGCTATTACATTTTATAAACTGGTTAAATCTTTTTTTTACAAGTTTTTCAAAAATTTTGCAATATTTGAGATTACTGAAATGGGACGGTAATTATTAACATCTTCGGGATTACCAGACTTAAATATTGGAGTTATGGTAGTTTGTTTGTAATTACATGGAAATACTCCGCATTGGAAACTTGTGTTGATTATATGCATTAACGGTTTAGAAATTTTGTTTTTAATATTTTTTAAAATGTTAATTGTAATTCTATCAAAACCTGGGGCAGAGCCTCCTTTCATGCCGTTTATAATAGTTACTATTTCGTCCTCTGTGGTGAGTTGAAATGTTGACATTTTATTTTTAACATCAACATTACAGTCTGGAATTGTTATATTTGGATCTTTGTGTATGAGATTCGCAAGATTTTCTCCTATATTTGAAAAGAATTCGTTAAATATATTTGCAGCTTTTAAAGGGTTCTCTTTGCAACATGTTTTCGAATTATCATGAATAATAGAGCTGATTTCATTGTTTTTATACTTTTTTTTGTCCATTATCTCATTTATAATCGTCCATACTCCTTTGTCATTTTCAACCTGTATCAACTTCTGTTTATAATAGCTTTCTTTTGTATGTTTTATGATATATGAGAGTTTATTTTTATATGCTTTAAAATGTTTCTGTAAATGTTCATTATTTGGTTGTTGATTAGTTAATCTATAAAGAGCTTGCTTATGACGTACGGATACTATTAAACCGTGAGTTATCCATGGTTTTATAGGTTTGAAGTTAGGTAGTTTGGATTTGGATATGACATTATTTGTTGAGTCATTTATGAATTTAGATAATTTTTCTTCAAACATTTTACAACAAACATTGACATCATTACATTGATATAAATCAAGCCAATTTTCTACTTCTAATTTACATTTTAACGTATCCATGTTAAGTACTTTTTTTGAAACATTTTCTTGTTTAAATGGTGGAAAAGTTGGATTACAGAATTTATAATTGAATATACATGAATAATGATCAGTGATAGTTGTATGAATGACAGCGGATATAATATTTTGGATATCAGAAATATTTGTAAATATATGATCTAAACATGAAGGTCGTTGACCTCGAACGTTTCTAGTATATGAATTTATGCACGGTAAATAATTAAGTTCCGCTAACATGTTTAGATAATTATCTTTATCCTTACTAGAGTATTCTTTTGCAATATTTAAGTTCATATCTCCAACAATAATATTATTTTTATTTCTAAAATTTAATAATATATTTTTTAATTCATTTATAAATTGTGATATTACTGATGCATGAGTGCGATAAACGGCAATAATATTATAATATTTATTTTGGTCTTTAAACTCAATATTTAATAGGTTTACATTATGAAAATTGTGTATTTCTTTAATGTTGAGTACATTATAGCGGTTAGATATAAATATTGCAATACCACTGTTTTTGTTTAACTTTGTTGTTGTTGTATAGAAAGAGTACCCCGCAAGATTATAATTCAGTTCGCCGGCGGAATGTGTTTCTGTTAACACTATAACGTCCGGAAAATAATTTAATGTTTTTAAAGATATTATTAATTCATCTAAGTTCTTTTCGATACTTCTTATATTAGTATGAAATAAGGTAAATCCTTTATCAGAGCAAATTAGATTTAAATCTCTTATGGAGTGGAATAATCTTTCTTCTATAAATGTTTTTTATCTAAAGCATTACATATAAAATCAGTCATTTTGAAGTTAGTATGAGGAGATATAATTTACCATATTTATTCATAGTCGATGCGCTCTCTAGCAATTTGAAGCATTTTTTGCCGGTAAAGACATTTTATACTGTCAACCCGGTGTTCGGTGGAATAGTTCAAATTAAATCTTTTGATAATCTTTGATCTAATGATAAAATCATTTTAGTTGAAAACTGTATCATAAACCATTTTTTTAATTGTTTGGTTGTAAAAAATATCGGTGAAACGAGTGAAAGAACGCACGAATTTTTATTAACACGGATAAAAAAAAATAATCATATTTAACAACAATAAATCGTACATAAAATAATATTTCTTAATTATATAATACAAATATTTTCTATCAGCTAGACAAGTCTTCAATATATTTATTAACTGTTTTATTAAATATATATATTTTTTATTTCAGCAGGTAATATATTTGAACAGCTGGAATAATGTAATCTAAAGTTCTTTGTCTATATTTGTTTGTATGCTTAGGATCCATTAATCCTTCATTAAAATTGAGACGAGTATTGTAAGTGCGCTCTAGTCTATTTGTATAATATATAGGATTATTAATGTGTTGAAATATAATTTTGTACCACAGAATTGCTCTCACTGAAAGAATTTTGAGACTCTGATAAAAAGTTAGGAATATTATGTTTTTGTTCGTATAAACTTTTATGAGCTAATAATGGATATTTGATTCAACTAATGATAAATAAATGTACATATTGGAACAAAGAACTTTAATTTGTATAATCTACTAACAATTGCTCTTAGCCGTATACAAACTTTATTTATTTGTAAATTCCACTAGAAAAAAACAATTAATACTAACACCCAAATAGTTCATAAGCTTGCTTGGAGGTACAGAAGTTTGTCGCCATGCCAAAAATCTCTACATACAGTAGTGTCTGATGTCTACAGATATTATATAATGTAATATATTATTATGGGTAGGTGGGTACAATAAATGAGTCTCCTGTGAAAGAGACTCGTCGATTCTTCGCCACCATACACCATAAACATCGTCAATTTTCGCGACTCGGGTCGTCTTATTTGGCGCACTTACGTAACAATAAAACTTTTACTTTGAAGCGTATTTAATTCCCCCGCAGAGCCAAAAGGACGGGGCGCGACATTGATGTACCGTTTAAAAACTATATTTAAAAATACAAAACAGCGAAGTAAAATGTTTTGGCACGCGCTCACGGCCGTCGCCATCGGAATCGCAGGAATGCGTGCGCCTTGGCAGCGACAGGAGCCAACACTTATGACGCGAACGATGTTTTTTTCTGAATGGACGGCACCCGTCCTATGGCCTATGTAACCTCTTCAGTCTGTTGCTCATCGGTGTTGTTTCCATCTTCCTCTTGCCACCCACCCCCACACAATACACATTCCCGCCTCGGGGAGGAGCGGTAAGCGCACCGGCGCGCTCTTTCCTGCCTCGTGCTCCTGCCTACACCTGCATTCCTCTGCGTGCAGGGGCGAACTGAATTTTATTCAAAAAGTGTACTAGAGCCACTTTTGTCGACTGTACTATGTACTAACCATTCTGGGCTGTGGCATTTTACTAACCTCCTTCTAAACTAATGCTGCGCAGGGACACCTGAGGGTTTAGAATCATTTATAACCTTAGCTTCGTTGTACCAAAAAATTGGAGTCCTGGACGTGCACCCTGAAGGAGTAACCATAATTTATTTATACCGGGGTGGGAAAGTAGTGGGTAACCTCAAAGTTTCTTTTCATCAGATCTATCATTCTAATTACATATTTTTTTTATTTTGTTAAAAGAAATACATAATTATTTCACTTTCTTAACTTAACTACACACATATTATATTAATTGACTACATACGTATTATATTAATTAACTACATACATATTATATTAATTAACCACATACATATTATATTAATTAACTACATACATACATAGTATATTAATTAACTACATACATATTATATTAATTAACTACATACATACATATTATATTAATTAACTATATACATATTATATTAATTAACTACATACATACATATTATATTAATTAACTACATGCATACATATTATATTAATTAACTACATACATATTATATTAATTAACTACATACATATTATATTAATTAACTACATACATACATATTATATTAATTAACTACATACACACATATTATATTAATTAACTATACACATATTATATTAATTAACTACATAATAATAATAACAATAATAATCGGATGATTTTTATAGCGCCGTTTTTGTGAAAAATCACCTCAAGGGCGCTGTACAAATATTACTTCCTATTCTTATATCACGTCTATTCTACGAATTTTTTTTTTTTTTTCACATTTATTTTCTCTTTTTGGACAGGCTATCATTACACATTATTTATAGACCATATAAAGAGATGCAGTTACATTATCAAAACTAAATACGGCTTGGTCTAAGTTTTCATACATGTTAAATTGAAAAAAAAGAAGCTAACTGTATTTATTCCTTGCGATATATTGCAAAACGCTAACACAAATGACAGAGTGATTGTTTCCATTATATTCAAGAATGTATTTAAGCTAGGACAATGAATTATTATTCATATATTTTTAGCATAAATAACACAAAATACTCTTAAAAGTGTGGAGAGGCAGGGGAGGATGGTGGCCAGGGGGGACTGATTCATAGGTTCCTCAAAATCTTCTTTGTCTTGGTGACATACATATTATATAAATTAACTACATGCATACATATTATATTAAATAACTACATACATATTATATTAATTAACTACATACGTATTATATTAATTAACTACACACATACATATTATTATTAACCTATGTTAATACTGATATTATATTACTTAATGTTATATTATATTATTTATATACATATTATTCCTATATTACATGTAATAGCTATATAATTTATTATGCAGTTATATATTATATACTGTTATTTTGCTCACTTATTTTGAGATTGAACAGTTTTTTTTTAAATGGTCTTACTCTATTCTCCGTTTTCAGGCCATCGGGAAGGAGATTGTATATACTCGTATGATTGTATAAACACCCTCGTGGCCGATGCTTCTTTTTCCACTTTCAGTCTTTACTGTATTCGTGCACAATTTATATTATCTTGTGTGGTGTTCATATACTTGTGATGTTTTTTTTATACATGCTGTGTTCGTGTGAATAAGTCCATTTTGTATTTTGTAGATTAATAAGCATATATTATATTCGTACAGTTTTCTGATTTTCAGCTAGTTCATTTTTTTGTATAATTTCTACGGCTTTCTAGTGACGAATTAAGTTTTCTAGTTATCAACTGATTCATGATCTAGTTATCAACTGATGTCGTTTACTACACTACACTACACTCCACTACCCGGACACCGTGTATAATACTTGTGTGTTTTTTTTAATATTAAGATGATGACTGTTTATTTTCGTGTTATTTTTATTCACTTGTAAAATTGTTATCCTCGTTACAGGTTTAGTCCTAGTGCGGTTAAAAAGAGGATTGCAGAACAAAAAAAAAAGGAAAATGAGAATCAATAAAATAAATACATTCGTATGATAAGCCATGTATCTTTGAAATAGCTAATAAGACATCAATGTAAGATCATATCGTCAAATTGTCAAAAAAAAAGATTTTCAAGAAAGAGTCCCGAAACTTATGCGACGACCATTTATGGAGAACCCAACAGATTCGAGATACTCTGTGAAAATTATTGGTAAGATCCGGCACTTTGGTGGGTACATACACCAGCATTCCATTAAAAAACCGAATTATAGAATTTTACAGGTCTAAATTGCGTGCCAGTGCGCCCCTGTGTCGTGGGGTGTTCTTTTGTGAAGCTGTACCTAGGTTCGCGGTGGATGCTGGCAAAGGTTAGTCATACTATATATTTATGTATGTTTCCTTAAGGTTAAACGAAACATAATACGTGCTCACAGATGGCGCTAATTTACATATTTTAGAAGAAAAAAGTAGCACGTAATGCTTTTAAATATTGAAATGAATAGTTTGTTGGCGGGTATTCACAATTTATAAAAATACAATATATTACTGTAAAACTAACATCATATACATGTATTTTAATAAGTTTCTGCTTCAAACTTACAATAACAATTTATTCCATTTCATATTCCGTATGCACAAACGCCAACAAACAATTCATCTTAATATTAAAAAGGATTAAATGGTTAAATACATTTTTTAAATATTTAAAGAATCGCCATCTGTGAGCGCGTATCGCGTTTTATTTAACCTTAAATATCTTATGATATTTTCTAGAATTAAGAGTTTTCTTTACTGTATTGTTTTATAACTTTCCTCATATAATATTATTACTTATTTTGCTTACCTCTAAGCTTTTATTACTTTATATTTAAATTCAAATTCAAAAAGTTGTACAACGTGACCTTAGAACAGGGTACCCCAGTAAGGTCACAATTTTTTCCGAGTATTAAAAAAAAATTCTCTTTAAAAATAAAAAAAAGATAAATTAATACCTAAAGATACATGGCGCAAACTATGTCCACTGGCTGATTCCCTGTTCCCGTGTAGTCTATGTACATAGCTTCACCTCTTGCGGGACCGAAGAATGTGATCATTATTTGCGCCTTTATCCTTGTTGAATCCTCACATGCATTTTGTATGAATGAATCACGCGGTAAACTTGTTATCTCTCGTGAATATGAATTATTTACGTACATGCGTCCAAGAGGTTGGACCAGCCGGTGTCGTGGAGAAATTGCAGTGTGCGCACACTCACACGCGACACACGCGATATCCTTTGTTAAGGGTAAACGAAACATGATACGCACTCACAGATGGCGCTGATTTAACTATTTTAGATTAAAAAACACTTTTAGGTCTTGAGCTTTTAATCTACAGTAATAATTTATTCCATTTCATATCCACTAGCTAAAATTCCAACGAAATCACGAGCTTCTTATGCAGGTGGTGAGAAGGTCGAAATTCCCGCTTAACATCGGCCGCATGTTTTGATTTACGCAAAAAAACGTCACCAACACGCCTGTTTTATTTTATTTGTAAACGTCAGGCATAAATATTAATTTTTTTTACGGTCACATTCTAAAAAACTTAGTTTCCTACAATGAACAATACGACAATATCGGAAAAAGGGTTCGTCAGTAGGAGATTTTGCGCTTTAAACATTTTTTTAGGTCTGATACTTTATTTTGTCCAGGGTTATAAAGACACTCCAAAAAAAAATTCTCCGAAAGGTCAAGGTGTGTTCTACTTGCATTATTTAATTGAATGATCTATGATATTTCTAGGCCATCAAATTCTCAAACCAGAAGATACTCTCAGTATCGCCCTGGTGAAAGACCACCATTCAGAATTGAAACGTTGCTTGAAATGGCTTTTAGCTGTGTTTGGTGACCAGATCTGAATAGCCAGGTATTTCACCCACCTCCCTCTTACCCTTCTCCTTCCCCTCCCCAATACCTTCAGCCTCACAACATTCCCTAATTGGGAATGCCATAGTCTCACTCCAGACGGTTGGGAGCAGTTGAGACTCTTGTGCGGTATTCATATAAAAAAAAAAAACCGAAAACACACGATTTTGCATTACTTCCCATTTCATCGCCTTAAAAGCATTACGTGCTAAAAAAAATATTATTTCATTAGCGCCATCTGCGGGCGTGTTTCGTTTACGCTTATGTTACGAACTCTATATATTACCGTAAAACTTTTTTTTTTAATTTATCCTTTTTTCTCAGATTATTTATTATATAAAATCTATTGTCACTCTTATGCAAATTGGAATGAATTTTGTTTTATTCTTGAGAGCAAACAAGATGTAAAGAACAAACCCGTTCACTTTCGTAGCCTGCAATATTCGTAACGTAGACACAACCCAGATTACGAATATTAGGTGCAATGCGAAAGGTAGGTACAGTCAATCTTCCTTATGATATTGCATCTGTTTGTACCCGCACATCATAGTTTTTAACTCGTCAAATCAATTGAAATTTTTTTAATCCTAAATTTTAAAATTATATTATTAATCCAACTGATTAAAAAGTAAACTGTAAAGGCTCTTCCCAACTTTTCGAATGATCAATCTGAGGCACCGATCATCCAAGTGTTTGGTTGAGCATTCGCTCTGTTTGCTTGTTTCCAAGCATGTTTTATCCTAAATTGTCTATGGAGGTGCCCGCCCTACTTTCATAGAAAATAAAATAGTGCCCGCCAATTTTCATAGACGTACATTTTACATTCGACATTTCTCTTTCGTGAAAAAGAAGACAAAGCGTAGCTTATAATAAGTAAAATAAGTTAAGTTTTTTCAGATTTCTTTAAAACATTCAATAAACATGTTTTGACATTAGAAAACGGAAATAAATCCTTGTCAAACAATATTTGAATCGCGATAAATAGATCGCGAACCAATAATAACGTTTCAAATTTGTTCACCCTGTTAACACTTTTCATAACTAGTCCTCTATTAAGCGGAACTTAATCCACAAAAATAGATATCCTAAATTGATCGTAAATTAGATCGAGAATTTCGTTGGGAAGAGCGTATTTGTTCATTTGAACAGTGTTGGGGCAAAATTTCAGCATAACAGTTGCCCAGTAGGGTTGGGAAGAACAGCCGTAAGTATACCAAAATTTTTGTATTTACCTACTTATATTTTGTATTACTTTGCAGGGTTGCTGAAAGGTTGTGTTATTTCAATTTTGCATTGAAATTAATGATAAAAATTAGATGGCGAAGACACTGATTCATATTTGGACATTTAAAAAACGACCAGAAGATTTGGGGAATATTTCCAACAGAGTTGTAAATAAAATTATTTCAATCTTTCTGAAAATTTCGCTTTGTTTGACCACCCTTCCGTTGTATAAAGAACGAGTAAACAGATAAATAATAAACAGAACTCGGATCCGATTCAAGTATAATACGGTTTCCCGGAGTTAATACGCAGAATGCAAACATTCATCGTAAATTAAATTAAGTGACAATGGGCGAAATCAAGGTTGGCGTGGAAAATATAGCGCACGGCCTGATCATGCCAAGATTTCGGCACCAGATATCCGCGACGCCTTTCGTCGAATATCTTTAATTCGTTTAATTTATCTAATCCACATCCGGCCTCCATGCTGCTTCAGGGATAGATCGGCCATTATTACGTTAAATTCCCGCCAAAATAAATCATCGGCGGCACTAAATCTCGCATCTTGGCGCCAATTACGGCGAAGTGACTTGAATCCACCGAAGAGATAAACTTACAGAAGTGAAGTAAAAGGCCTACCACACGACTGGTTTGCCCGATACTAAAAAAGCCATGGCGTCAAGCCTACCAACTTTAGGAAAGGACGACGGGTTTTGTCGAACCTTTCGACGTCTTGGCTTTTTTAGTATTGGGCAAACCGGTCGTATGGAAGGCCTATAAGTACAATGTTTGATAATCAAAAGCAAATCACTATCACGACATGTAAAATAAACGGTATCATTAGATTTTTTTTCTTCTCTTTCTATATACTATATTATGTGCTATGCCTAATGGTGTTTTAAGAAATGTTATAACATGTTTTATTTTTTATTTAATTTCTTTTTCTTCTCTATATATATGTTATATTATACTTTATGTTCTATTTCCCTTATTTCTTTTTATTATTTAGCGTCTCTATCAACTGAACTAAAAACAATGCATCCTGTGAACATTTATAACCGGATTCTTTTACGCTTACGCACTTCCCAATGTTAATTTTATTAGTGAATAGTGTTAATAATCTGTAAATATCACAAAACAATAAATAAATAAATAGGTCTAACATTTTAAATACCTATAGATAATCAATTAGATTGGTATGTCTGGGTCCTAGGTGTCGAAATGTCTTATGTGAGACATGCGTTTTCTTTCAAATCGGTGTAGATCACTCTTCCAATGATAATCGTTTCAGCGCTTCAATCACAAGATGACAAGCGGCGCGCTCAATCCCCGCGTTATGTCGTTCGGTACTGACGTCCTGCGGACTTTGAATATCGCACTAACCAAATTTGGACAAACCAAACAAATTTAAATGTTATTTTTTGCAGATTTTGGATACAGGGACCTCAATGGATGGTTTTAAAATGAAGTGTTCTAAAAATATACTTATTGCTGACGCATTTCGGATTTTAATTAATCATTTCTATTATTGAAAAACCGCAATGCACACATTTTATGCCTTTAACATTTAAGATTTCACTGCGATGGCGGAGTAATAGTTTATGTAATAATAAATAATAATAATAATAATGTCTTTATTTCAGCAGATCTATTTTGACTTTTTCAAAGATTCTTGCAGTTATTGTGGCAAGAGATATGGGCCTGTAATTAACGGATGATGTCAGGCTCAATTGAAGGCTTTTGGGGATCGGTATTATTATGGTTTTGGACATTTCTTTCGGAATGTGTCCGAGTCCGATCATGGCTGTGAAGAGAGAGGCGAGCAGAGTTGTTACATACCCCCCGCATGTTTTACGTGTTCTATGACAAGTCCACCGTGACCTGCAGATTTACCTCCTGCCATATTGCGTATTGCTCGTTGGATCATTTCAGGTAAGATGACGATGGACGGCTGTTGTTCTGGTTGATTTGATGGTGCATCAATCTGTTTATCCATTATTTGCGGTTGAACTGGTGCGGAGCAAAGGTATTCCCGAAAACTTTCAGATTTTTTCAGTTTTACCATCAATATGGCTCGGTGCGGTATGTTTTGCTTTCAATACAGTATTGGTTTTGTTCCAGAAAGACGATATATGCATTAACACAATTAATTATCTCGGTGATAACGAAGAGACACTGGACAAACTCTTTCGCTATTATATACCTACACTGTTGGCTCTCTTTCATGCTATCTCTCTCATGGTGAACCGACAGTTGATCCCCTGACAAATGCTCCCCCGACAGTTGGCCCCCGACAGTTAATTCCTCCGACAGTTGATCCCTCGGACAGTTGATCCCCTAAAGGCCGAAAAGATTATTTATGTTGTACGTCCTCATTTGTAAAACAAGTATGTAGAGAGGATATGTGCCCGTATAACAAAAATCGATATACTTGTATATATGTTCTGCCATAATTATAGAATATTGTTAAGTTAGTATATATTTTGCCCTGATGATGAAACAGTTGTTCCGAAACCGGTCGGTGTAAAAGAAATTGGTTTAAACAAAATTTTATTGTTAAATTTAGTAGTAATTTATAATTTTATTTATAAAACCGATTTGCCAAGATTGACGGGCATATAGCAGTGCAATCTCAGCACGAAGAAAAGGGTTTCCATTTTATGTTAGAATTATTCACACGTTAACTGAGCCGGATGAAAATACACTTCAAATTAGATTAAAAAATTACGAGCATTAGAAAAGCTGGTATTGCGCAACGTGGGTAAAACGCTGCACACGACAACTGATAAACTCGTCGGAAATCTCGTCCCTTATTTAGAGCGAAGGACGGCGCGCACACGTGCGATGCCGTATACGGTCATACGCAGGTACAATCTACTATTAGAACGTACATAATTGGTAACATAGTTTGTTACTTTGTTGCAGAGGTAGAGGTAAACTAAAAATAGAAAAATAAGTATGACATTTTGTAAAGTGGATTTTTAAAAAGAATTCCGTAAAAAAACACCTTTTTTTTAAGTACAAAATTTCAAGACGTATAATGTATGCATTTAAAACCTAAAAGATGGAAAAATTACTTTTGTAGAAAAATTAAAAGTTGTTTTGGAACAAACAATAATTATAAATAATAATAATAATTTTCGAAAGTTAAGTAATCTTTGCAAATTGCGTGATGCCAGAACTCGCTGTTCGCACGAGAGTTTTTTTATGGATACAGACAATAGATTTCTTCTCGCAGCTAGGATAATATTTTTATTTTTATTTCGGTTGAATGGTTTTTTTGTATTCATTAGGTGTAATGTTTATTTGGTGTATTTATAACAATTTTTATGCTATGAATTGGGATGGCCAAATAATAGTCAATATACTGTATTTAAAAGTTATAAAGCAAGAAACTTGTTAATAATGATTAATTTTCGCGTACCCAATAAATACAACACAAGACTGCATGCTCCATTTCATGTAATCGCTTCTCGCACTAATTTTGTTCATTTCTTGTTCACAGAGACGGTATCGTATGGGAAGAAGAACTTGCTCCGTTGATATATTTTTGTAACATTGCTTTCTTTAAGAAGGAAATATAGATGCAACTATTTTTCATGCAATAATCTTTAAGAAATTTTTTAATGTAGGTATTTATGTTCTTTATTATTTATATTTATTTATTCAATATGCGTCTAAATAAATAAATGAATTACCTAGAGTAACATTAGCTGGAGTTGAACTCGTTGCATATATTTTTTTTTACACGAATACCGCACAAGAGTCCCAACTGCTCCCAACCGTCTGGAGCCAGTGAGACTATGGCATCCCCAATTGGGGAATGTTGCGAGGCTGAAGGTATTGGGGAGTGGAAGGAGAAGGGGAAGATGAAGGTGGGGAAATACCTGTCTATTCAGATCTGGTCACCAAACACGGCTAAAAGCCATTACAAGCAACGTTTCAATTCTGAATGCTGGTCTTTCACCAATACTGAGAGCATCTTCCACTCCGGAACGTGCGCAAATAAACTATATATTATTTTTAAATTAATTAATTCTGAAACAGCACAAATTAATTAAATAAAATTTACCCGCGCACGCCGGTATTTGAACGAGCAATCAGTGCGAAAGGATGAGTTCTATGGGCAGAGGGCACACGAATGCACCGAGCAAATCGATAAAATAATAACACTTGTCGCCGTAACAGCCAGTGAACTCGTTCTAGTGCAAATATTCATTGAAGGGCGAGGAACGAAAGATAAACAGTTCACTTTACTTAATTGTGAACAAATAGAAAAAAAAAACACATTATTTACGATTGTGGTTCGGGTGACATTACAATAAGTAATAAATTTAATATAAATCAGAAAATCCGTTTGTTTGTCTTTTCGAATTTTTATTTTAATTATATATATACACATTTTAACTTAACCTTACCTGTACATTTAGTATAAGGTTTTGAATAAAAAGCTCCCGTTAGACAAACTGCTAAAAAGTAGTTTATCCGGACTTATCTTAAATTAATAAAAAAGTGCAACAACAATTTAATGCTCGTAATATAGAGATGAAGCTTCTGTCAAAAGTAGCGATAGGCGCCATTTTTTTTCAATTCGTTACTATGTAAAACAGATTTTGAAAATGGTGGTTACCTATTAAAATTAGATTTAAAAAATAATAACAAATTCGTCATATATCGATAGGTGTAAATATAAGTGAATCACCGCGGGCACGTAGAATAAATAAAATCGACATCTCTCTTCGCATCACTTAAATTAAAATGAACCATATTACATTTTGTGCAAAATTGGAAATCTGCCCTTTTCATTCGAACTTCTTCAATGTTGTAATGCCCCTCAATGAAGCGACCTTGCGGTGCTGTAGTAACTGGGCATTATTTCATATTCCCAGCTGTTTCCTCGCACCTCGTACATTCACTCGGGCTGCTTTACCGAGTGTCATGTGAATGTTTAACTCCTTGCTATCGAAATAACAATAATAATATTTATTTGAATCACACATTATTTAACAACAAAACGAAAGAAAGCTTGGAATGCTCAACTGGGAACAAATCCCGTTTTAGGACAATTAAATTGACAAGTTTAATTCATATTAGCGCCATTATACAAACATAGAAGGGAAAAAAGCTAGTATTGTCACAGTATGGTAATATAATATATCTAGAAAAAGTATAATAATTAAGTATAAAGAGATGAGAAGAATAGTATAGAAAAAAAAAACAATTGTGTATTCCAGATAATTTGAGTATAGCATAATAATTCATATAGAATAATAGTTAAGTTCCAAGAGATTCCAAAGAATAGAGTAATCGTTTAGATATACCAGATAATTTGAGTATAGCATAATAATTGATATAGAATAATAGTTAAGTTCCAAGAGATTCCAAAGAATAGAGTAATCGTTTAGATATACCAGATAATTTGAGTATTGTATAATAGTTAAGTATTTATGAAGAGATGAGAAAAACAAATATTATAGAGCAAAAAATTATGTATATGCGTTTGATAGGTACTGGTTGGTGCCATGAGGAAAATTTGTCATCTATAAATGTAGATTTTATAGTTTAAATAACGTTGGTGTTACTTTTTGTTTTTTATATATATCGTTTCTCTAAATTGTAAGGCCGCTCAATATAGGACTGCCCTAGTGAGATGTGTGTCTAATGTTAATTCATGTATAAATTAATAAATAAATTTTCCAAAAAACCAGGACTTTGACTTGACCACTTTTCGTTGTATACTGACGATCTATAACTATAAGTACCGCAATTATTATAATTAGATAAAGTACCACAAGTAGGTAACCTATGGTTAATCGCCTGTTCGCTATAAATAGCCACCGGATGCAAATCCCGAACAAATTCCTAAAACGAGATAAAAGAATTTGATCCTTATACGGTGATGTCCGCGCTGGCCGTACTGAATCTGTCGGATACTTCAAGTCATGGTCGGGAGGTACGACGGTGAGTCACGACTTACGTTTTTACTTCAATATCTTCTTGTTGTCATAATCGTGCGTACCTATACCCGGAATACATGGCTTAGGATAGCAGAAAAACCATATAAATAAGGAAGGCCAACTTTGTACTAACTGCTGCAGATGAAAGAAGTCCCGTATTATTTATTGGTCACCTTAGAACGGACACGAATGAGTCAGGTGAGCACTGCGAAAAAATCGATAAAATGAAAACGTTAAAATGGCAATTACTTTTGACGAGAATGGAACTAAAAGACTTATTTGCTAGAACGTCCGACTCAAAGCTCAACGTGTAGACATTACATACAAAAAGGTATCAAATTCAATACCGCCCCGATAAAGGACAACCTTTTTAAATCGTCCAAATATCTTTGTTTAGTGACCACATCTGAATAGTCCCCATTTCCGCTTAATTCCGTTTAATATTTCCTTTATAAGTCCAGGGATGCCATAGTCAAATCTTGCTCGTTATAGCTTAAAGGTGCCTACACTAACACACTTCACATGAAAACCTTACATTATACGTTTAAACACCATACATACACAATATGGCAAGAAATCTATTAGTTACGATGGGTGCAATTTATATATTTATATAATTTAAAAAATATTTAAAAAGTCTAGGTGTATTTAAAAAGAAATTGTTTCACCAAAAAATGTATTTATGAATTTATTTATGTAATCATTCTAGTTAAGTGAGTGAAAATGTAAGTTAAATTTTTCTGAAATATAAAAAAAAAATTACGGAACACAAAAAGCTGTTTAAGCTGGATTTAAAAAGATTCTGCACGTGTTATCTATTTGAAAAAGCAGTATGTCTCCAATGACATCATTGTTCACCGTTCCACTTGTTCCCCGTGCGACACCCTGGGCCCTGAAGTGTCACGCGCCATAGGCGGGGCGAGGAACACAAGCGTTGAACCGTCACAATCGGCTCGCTGCCAACATGAGCCATGACTCACCTGTCCCCATACCTCTATCTGTCTCTGTCGGCTATTATGAGATGAGTAGTGACTCAGGCTTATCTCACTCACCTGCGAAGGGATAGGACATCTGTTTCAAAGATTAACATTTCCCACGGAAAAACGACTAGCGGACGATGTTGTAATTTGTAACTCCCATGAAGAGAAGCAATAGTATTATTTATTGCAGCTTGCTTTGTGTGGCGGAGAGTTAGCAATGGATGAACCCATCGATGGAGGACTGGTCACAAATGGTCTTAAAATAATTCATTTTAAACAATTTGTTGGTAAAAAATAACTCTGAACATGCCAATTGCCAGACAGACCATCATCTATCAACGTTGTGTATTTAATTCAGATCAACCGAGTGTTGTCGACATTGTGTCCGTTGAAACATTGAGCCACGGAGATGGCTGGGATGACTAAGCAAAACACAATGTAGAGCTTGGTAAACTAAAGGATGCGCCTGTCCCTTCGTGTACTGCGCAGCTTCACCGAAGTTATTCGGAAATCCAGAACGGTGATTGGTGATTTTTTTTCTGATTGACCCCGCCTCCTGCCAAAATCGGTTTAGCGTATCGGCCGTCAAGTGCTTTCGATCGTTTGTCAAGATCTACCTTATTACGTAGGTTAGTTATCCCTCAATGTCAACACAAGGTTAACCTCGTTAAACCCAAACCCGTACAAAACCATTTGAATGGTTTAACTGATTTCGGGTGAGCAATCCTACATTTATTTTTCTTTGATTTTCACGACTTATAATTTCACGGCTCCTGTTTTAACAATTTACAAAAATAGTTTCCCATTTAGAGTGAGCGATAAAAAGCATTTTTATTTTTATTGGGACGGACCCTAATGGCTTCAAAAATGACCTTCAAGATGTGCGCTTTGCTCTAATATATAGTAAAAGTGGTAAATGTGTTATATTCCGTTGATATTCTGTTATTTTAGCAACATGACCGGCGGTATCACCGGTGGAACTGCGTCTCCCCCATGATGGTCATATACATAGTTACTCGACGAAAATACAGCATTGATTATTTTGGCACTCTGCAGCACTTTATGGCGTGTTATTATTATAATTAGACAGATCTCGCTGACAGGCGCGCGGTTGCGAAAAATTCCGCAAATAATTTTTCATCAGCAACTGTTGACCCAGCCGCGAGGGGCCGCGCCGGGGCTTCAAAGTAACCAAAACCAAAACTGTTGAGTTGTGCGACAACAAAACAGATTTTTCTATAATCTGTTCTATCTATTTGTTTCTTTGACGCGCGGATGTGGATAAACTGGTCGCAAGCAAATATGATTTTGTATTAATAATAATAATAATAATATTTAATCATTGTAGAAAATAATATTAGAATAACCCAAATGAAGCATAAAAACGGAAAAAAACGAAAGAAAATAAGAAGATCTCAGTCGCATCTGGGACTCGAACCCAGGACCTCCGCCTATCAGGGGCAACCGCTTAACCAACTTAGCTAATGAGACCAATTCAATTTATGTCATATTTATCGATATCATATCTCAAATTCAAGATTTGTAAATAATATTCTAAATTTTTATGCCCATATTATTAAAATCTTTTTATTTTCTGTCGTTTTTTTCCATTTTCATGTTTCATTTGGGTTATGTTAATATTATTTTCTGCAATGATTTTAATATAATATACAAATAATAAACCGATTTTTTTATTTGCCCGCGTGCAGGATTAATAATAATAATAATAATAATTGGATGATTTGTATAGCGCCGTTTTTGTGAAAAATCACCTCAATTTGTGCGCAATATAACAATATCGACATTCTTCACAATACCCTTTCAAAATATTGAACCGCAGTAATACGTACGACCACAAATTGTGATGCACGCCTATAAAATGTATAGAGAGCATCTCCCGTCCCGATCCTATCTTCCTCTTCCTCTCCCTCCTTCCTTCTTATTTTGTTTTTTTTTTAATAAAACATCTTTACTTAACCACTTTTAGCATAAGAAACTTTGTTGGCTTACCTTTTGAAAAACTTCCTTTTATATTAATCTGTATTAAAAGCTGTTTGTTTCTTACAAATAAATAAATACTTTTGATTTATTGCTATTTATAAGTTTTATTGTTCGCTTTTGTCAGGTAAATAATTAATCTGTAATTAATAAATTAATTAAATAATATACTTTCTAAATGAATTTAAAAATTTACTTAGTAAATGAATTTAAAAATTTACTTTGTATTCACCACTTTATAAATATACATTGATATCTACATGTTTCGAAAGCGATGCTTTCACCGTCAGGAATATATGAATACTGATTTAATTTAATTTAAATATTTTTTTATGAAAACTGTCTTATTTTAATTTAAATTTCCTAACGATGAAAGCATCGCTTTCGAAACATGTAGATATCTTTATATTAATAAAATGGTGAATACAAAGTACATTATTTAATTAATTTATTAATAATGACGCCACAAAGTGAAAACCAAAGATTTGAAGAAATAATATGTAATTATTTTGGCAGACTGGAGGTTGATCAAAATCCTTGGTGGGTTCCAGAACATGAGCATTGAGTTCCCGAGATAAAACCTTTTATATAATATCCTGTTACATGACACTATCGGAGGCATCTTTGACAGTCATTATGACAACATCTTATAAGATAAACCCTAGCGAGTAGTGTTTGTACAGCGCCCTTGAGGTGATTTTTCACAAAAACAAGTCAAACGGCGCTATACAAGTAATATTATTATGCTCTTCTGTCATTCTGACTCTTTACATGGTCCGACTCAAGCACGTATTGGAACCACTTGATTGTGAATTATGTCTTTTCGGGATGCGTTCCAGTTCCCTTTTCCCCAAAAAATGTTCCATACAATTTTTTTTTTCATTTGATACCATCCCAGATGAATGTCAGTGAAGCATGGAACTGGCAGAGGAGGGATTTAAGTCGACTGTAAAACTATGCATGTTGAAATTCGCAAATAATGCAAGGCTGGTGTAAGTTTCGTAAGTAAGTAAGTAAGTAAGTAAGTAAGTAAGTAAGTAAGTAAGTGATGTAACATTCTACTTCTTCTGTATGTTATATTACGCTTTATGTTTTCAATTTCTCTTATTTATATTTATTATTTAGGATCTCTATCTACTGATAACTAATATTTTTTATTCTAAAATATATTTTT
Organism: Halesus radiatus; assembly: GCA_022606495.2. NCBI lineage: Eukaryota > Metazoa > Arthropoda > Insecta > Trichoptera > Limnephilidae > Halesus > Halesus radiatus. The sequence goes on from JAHDVE020006645.1 coordinate 75,575, forward strand.
ATTATATTTTTATTCTAAAAATTTTGAATTGGATTATTAACACTTACGCACTTCCCAATGTTAATTTTAAAAATATTACCATATTAATAATCTGTAAATGTTCCAAAACAATAAATAAAGTGTAATGAGTAAGATTAAGAAAGGACGCTTTTATGGTTTGGGCACGTAGAGTGTTGAGCGAAGAAAGGAGTGTAAGAAAAATATATGACGCGAATGTGAATGGTAGAAGAAGCCGGGGACGTCCGAGGAATAGGGGAACACCGGGCAAGACGGGGTAGTTAAGGTTAAAAGCTCCAAAAATCATAAGGGTTCATGGTTTCATAATAATTTTTATTCTTAATCAGTTTGTAGTTATCAGTCTTACATATTAAATTTAAATCAGGAACATAGAACCATAGAATTATGAATAAAATAACAAAATGTTGAAAATGACATATCACCCCATCATGCCCGATAGGTCGGGTAAGATGGGGTGGCCCTAATGGGCAAGATGTGGTATAGCCATTCTATTGACTATTCAGAAGTACAGAACTCGCAAATTAATGTTGCTTCGGCATCATCATCGTCCACCCCTGCGCAGCCACAATGTGACCACTTACCACAAGAAGAACAAGCAATCCAACCTTCCTTGGAGTCTAAATATAGCCCTGTACCATATAGGCATGGAGTGTTTTCGGTTTCAACATCACTCTCTTCAGAAGACGATTGCCTAATACGTTTCTTTGGATTAGATTTCTTTGTGGCTTTAGTCTTTTTTCTTTTTTTCCTTTTTTTTCTGTCTGATTTTCTTATTTTGCTTTTTGCTTCTTCTGTGTCACATTTTTTTAATCAATTCTTCTAACTCCAGTTTATAGGGTGAAGAGGTTATGATAGCAGTTTTACCGCGTCTTTTTGTCACTCTTAAAGTCTTCCTGGTCACTGGAAGAGGCATTAGTTGCTTTGGGCTGACCAAGGTGAAGTTGCTTTTGTCTTGCACTGGATTAGGCCAATGAGAACATCCTGAAGAAGGGCTCAAATTTAAATCCGTGGTAACTTCAGTTGTCACAACTGTAGAGGTGGCAGGAGATGGAACAACAACTGCAGTGTTCGTTGCTGTTGTTGTAGTAGGCACTGCCACAGTATCTACAGTTATTAATGTCACTTGTTGATCTTGATTTATATTAGAAGAAAGATCTCCAACAAAAGGAATTTCTGTGGTCAAAGAGGCAACAAAATCGCTTTCTGAAAAAACACAGGGATCGTGTGGCCAAATACCAGTGGTTTTAAATCCGTTTACAGAGTTGACATTGTAGCTGCTTGAACAAAAGCTTTACCAAATAGTTCAGCTACCTGTCGCACGGTGAGTACCATCCCTGTATTGGTCCGAAGCCATGTTGAAACAGCTTGGTTGTAAAAGATGCTCAATGGTCTCATAAAAACTACATCAGCGGGTTGAAGCCGATGAGTGGTGTGCGGAGGAAAACATAAAATTATAACCCCGTTTGCTCGAGCTTCATTAATTAAATCTATGTTTTGAGTATGTGTACTGTGTCCGTCCAATAGCAATAATACTGGCCGATCTACTGATGCACCACTAAATACAACAAACTGCTTGAACCACTCTAGAAACCGCTCGGCTGTCATCCAACCGGAATCTGTACATACACCCCAAGCTCCTGGTGCAGCATTTAACATCAACCGAGAATTCATCCTTTTTCGTGGGAACACCATCATCGGTGGCATATAATGCCCGGTGGCACTGAAGCATATTTCGACTGTGATAGTTGTTCCTCGTTCAGCAGACACTATTGCACCTACTTGTTTTCGGCTTTTTCTAGCTAATATTTTTGATCTTGTTTTAGGTACTACAGATACGCCGGTTTCATCATAATTATATATTCGGTCTGGAGTCAGGCTGTGCTTGTCGAAAACATTCGCTAAAAAATTAAAAAAAGTAGTTACAACTACCCTGTTAAAACCAGCAGCTCTGGCGGCCGAAGTATTTTCCGGTTTCCTGATAGATAACTCAGAGTGTCTTTTCAAAAAAAAATTCAGCCAGTCCTTACCAGCTTCAGCCTTTTCAGAATTAAATGGACTAGTTTTATTGTTTCGTACAGAAAGTTGATAAATCAATTGCTTCAAATCTTTTGTTGTAAGGCCAAAAACCCCTCTTTCCATGTCTAGTAAATAATCCATCATCCTCTTCTTTTTGCGAAAATACTGGTAATATGGGTCCCAAAGGTACCTTTACATTTTCTATTCTATTCTCGTTTTCACGAGCCTTTTTTACTTTTCGTTCCAATGTGGTTTGTGGGACTGAGAAGGATTTTGCAGCCAACATATATCCCATTTCTCCCTTCAAAACAACTTCTATCGCCTTTTTCATTGCTTCTTCTGACCATTTTCCTCTATCTGACTTTCTTTTATAATTATATACCATCCTAAAACAATATATAAAAAAATATGTAAATAATCAAAATCATGTCGGGCAAGATGGGGTATATGATACCCCGTCTTGCCCGTTGATCCGTTTTAAAATAAATAACCTAACAAACAAATACAAATAATATTTGATAACAAAACAAGTTATTACCTGTTACTGCAGTGTTCTGTAGATAGGATTTACCAAGATGCCGCTTGAAATTTACCAAATATAAGTTTGATGCACTGCCAAACGTATTTATAAGAAATTTGAATGCCAACAAACGAAATCTAATTTTTGACGATAGCTAAAACAACTGACTTGCCGCCGTGTTAGTACTCGTGTGACTGAGAACTGTCATGGCGGGCGGTAGCGTGATGGCAGAGCGAACGTTATTGGCCAATTCAAATCACCTGATAGGCCTGATGCCCCGTCCTGCCCGCCACCCCGTCTTGCCCGGTGTTCCCCTACATGGAAGAATAAAGTGAACCAAATACTCGAGTCGGGCCATGTCAAGAGTCAGAATAACAGAAGAGTGTGTATGAGACGATGTATGAATGAGAATGAAACAAGGAGTATGTGCCAAGACCGAGTTGTTTGGCGGTCCGTCCTCTCTGCCTACCCCTGCGAGGAAACAGCGTGATGGTTAGGTACTTCTTTGGTCGTATGTTGTCCTTTGCCTGTCCAAATCATCATTTAATTAGTGATAGAGACATAGAAAGTCATTTCAATTAACGGCGTTTCGATTCTGAGTAGAATTCGCTAAAATAAAATGAAACATTTTGTGTTTTTGGTTCAGTTTAAAATACACAAACATAAACAGGAAGCCGCCACACAAAGGACACTAATGGATCGCATCCAAAAGAAACACCTAACGTCTATACATTATTATAATTATACATCAGAAAGTTCCTCCGCTCACGACCGTCTGCTAATGACGCACTTTAGCACACGCCGATCTAGAGCGGGTGCAAGACATTAATATTGTTCATTGAGTAAACACTCGCCAAAAATCGGGATAAATATCTAAAGACCGCATTGCGCGGACTGCTCTCGTAGTTAGGGGCGCGCGTGGCGGACACGCATTCCATTCCATGCGTCCGTTTTACATGAATGATGTTTATACCGGCGCTGTTTATAGGAAACACTCCAAGATGTTTACGACGCGACGAGGCGGAGAAGATGTTTTAGATCGGTGTTTCCCAAAGTGGGCGAGGTCGCTGGAGGCATCCAGAGGGCGGTGGTGTCATTCATAGGGCGGTGGTGGCGTCAGGAGCATTGCAGGGCAGTGAGAGGCGGCGAGGGAAACACGGTGTTGAAGAAATTTGATCAATAACAAAAGTTTCCACCTGGCTATTAATATTACTTAAGTTGTGGATCGTCGCAAGAAACATTCATATGAACCATTCATGCATGTTTCAACAATAGAGGACGAAATTTTATAAAATGTGTGTGACAATCAGTCGACTTTTAAGGCGACTTTAAAATCACACAATGTATACTGAGTGTACAGAACAGGAGCTTGCGGAATTTTCTAGTACCTTAAAGCCCCGTTTGCACAATGTCGGATGTCAAACGATAAAAAATCGTGTCAGTCACCTGTCCACACTATGCGGTAGAATGTTGGGTCGACTAAATAGTTGATTTTATATTGGTTTTTCTTCGAATAGACAGCAAATTTCTCGACAAGCCGATAATTTCTAGAAAGGCTGTGCAAAAACATATTCAAATATGTTGTTTATTTTATTAAATGGTAGTAAATTATGTTTTCAATGTATTTTGCAACACTAGCAGTGTTATTTGGAAGACTTACGAATACGATTATTCCATCTGTGGTGTAACTTTAGACGGCCTCCATGGTCGAGGGGTAAGGCTCTCGACTACGAATCCGAAGATCCGCGGGTTCAAATCCCGGCGTGCGCGAGTAATTTGTGATGTTTCACAATTAATTAATTTTACAATAATATATACTATATATTTGCGCACGTTCCAGAGTGGAAGATACTATCAGTATCGCCCTGGTGAAAGATCACCATTCAGAATTGAAACTTTGCTTGAAATGCCTTTTAGCTGTGTTTGGTAACCAGACCTGAATAGCCAGGTGTTTCCCCACCTTCCTCTTTCCCTCCTCCTTTCCTTCCACAATATTTTCAGCCTCACAAGATTCCCCAATTGGAGATGCCATAGTCTCACTGGCTCCAGACGGTTGGGAGCAGTTGGGACTTTTATACGGTATTCATAAAAATTTAAAAAAAAAACAAATTTCCATCTGGTAATCACCTTAGATTTTAAAGTTACGTTCTGTTTACACACATTTCGAACAAAGCAAATAAATTACTTGGTTTTACAACTAGAATTAAGAAACCATTTAAAATGCTGAGATATATACATTAGTATAATATGTAACCCTGGTTCCTACATATGGTTCATACTAGAATATGGTTCCGTCGCCCCCTTTATGTCATCTGTTCAAAGAGCCTTCATTAAGACAATGTCCTGTAAAACGGGAACAAGGAAAACTCCAAATACCCACAATGAAAGATTAAAAGTCTAACACGCGTAAAATAACAGACTTGTTCTCCCTGTACAAATATTAAACAATATAATTGAATCAGAATTATTTATAAAATAAACTTTAATCTTAGAACCAGACCACAAAGAAAATATGAAACGTTATCAGAAAAATTCAGTTCAATCCTCTCTCCCGCATGTGTCGTCTGTATAACGAAATGGTACATCAACGAAATTGATATACTCGTATACTTAAAGTCAGTTACAAAATTTAAACAAATCTTAAATGAAATGTTTATTAAAAAAAAGTTATTATCTTTGATTTTGCTTATGTTACTATTATTTTTCTTTTCTTCTCTACTTTATAGTAACGAATGATGAGAACATTTTGTAAATGGATTGATGGCCTTACTTTTATTTTGCTTCTATCAATATGTAGTATTTGTTTTCGCTCTGTTAAATGTTCTTAATAAACAATAAATAAATAAATAATTATGGGGTTGTAATGCAAAACTGCCTATTTCCAAAAATCTAACTTTTCAGTAGAGTCAAAATAACGGCACCGACTCTCACAAGGACAATACTACAAACATTTTTTTAAATAAAAAAATGAAATCATTGCTGTGATTTATTAATTTGGCATTAGATAAATAATGGTAGATATTCATAATTTTAATTATTTTATTTTGCAAACATGACTAAGGATGTCCTTTAAACTTTTTAAAAAATTACTAGTACGTAGAAGAATTTATTAGGTATACTTTCTGATTCAGTTTCCAGCCAGGAAAAAAAATGCTTTCCTTCACTGTTTTCAAATTTAGCGACTGTTAAATACACCTGTAAATCTTAGGCAAAATAGGGCAGTTTGCAGAAAAAAATAATATTTTTCTCAAATTTCTATTGAACATAGTACGCATTGCCATAACATGAAAAATAGTCTCTTTTGCAGAAAAATGTACATATTTTTTTGCTGGAAATAGTATGATTTGTGAAAAAGGGTGTTTTATAAGATGAAAACATAATAAGGTAAGTCGATTCCTTGGCCTCGAATTACTTTGACTGCATATATAATTCAATTTCGCCCATTTTGGAAATAGGCAGTTTGTTTGGCATTACAGTCCCACAATTGACTTAATTTATCAAAATAAACAAGATTATGGTTCAATTCGGTTAACGACTTCGAATACTTCCACCAGGGTATCGTGTATCGGTATCAAAATAAATAATTAAGTAACTTATGTAACAGAAGAGGAGTTACAACGAAGCTCTCAATGGTGGAACGATATTAAAAAAAACGGTCGAAGAAATATATCTGTGGAAAGGCGAGCCGAGTCAAGTAAGTTTCAGAAACTCTGTTACAGATTCTAGACTACACGTTGCATAATAGTTATGATAGTTGTATGTATAAAGTCAAGTATTTGGCAAAAGAAGGATGAAACGAGCAAATAGATGAAAAGCTGGAAGTGATTAGTTAATGCGAGGGCGGATCTGGAGGTCGCAAGCGAGAGCAAGGTGAATATTACTCACAGTCAGTTAGCCGGTGTCAATAGGCGGGCTATTGCCTGGTTCACACTTCGCGTGGTTACATATGTCACAAACGTAAAGAACGAAGAAAAAAAAACTTCAACCGATATTTTAAACAAAGATGTCGTCGAGCGAATTTGTTGGTGCGAGCGTCTCAATAATTTCAATATTCTGACGAACTAGAACTAGAGTGCTGTGAAAATCTCATCACACCAGAATTCACCGTTCCAGAGTTCATCTGCTTTAGTTTTTAAATGAAATTCTGTTTACATTGTGCCATGCTATGGAAATCCCCGAGCAAGATGAAATTAATTGAATATTGCAAGAAACACATTTGATTACATACCAACGAAAGGACTGAGAAAAATATTACAAATCCGAGTAAGATTGATACATTTACAATAATAAAATTGTTACAGTTGAATAAATACGGTATTACTCTACACTTTTTTTCGAAGTACATATATTTAAGAACATGTCCCATGTTTCAAATCCCATTTGACAAATACAAAATGAAGTTGTGTGGACCCGGTATTCGGTGCTTGCCATAAATATTTTGGTATTTCTTACCACTGCAGCAAGTTACGAATTATTTTGCTTTTATATTACGTTGATTAGAATTCTAGCTGAAGCAGGAACCGGGTTTTACGTAATAAGGTTCAGCAAAATTAGCCATGTGCACAAGACGTAACATATTTTGATTCTGTTTTAGTTTTTTTTAGCACAGCAGATAGTCATAATGTCAACATTAGGCATGTCAGTTTAAGCAATAAGAGTGGTAGATAATTTCAGTATCGCCCTGGTGAAAGACCACCATTCAGAATTGAAACTGTAATGACTTAGCACTAGATAGCATAGATGGTACTGTCCATCGGACGGTTTCTAGGGAGGGGGGAGTATCCAATGTTCAGGGTCAGCGGGCAGACAGAATATTGCGATAGAATAAGAAGGAACATAGCTTGATGGTTCTCCAATAGATTATACATCAATACCGTGTTACACGTTATTTAATAAATAACTAAGTGTTTGCTTGACATGGCCTTAGCCGTATTTGGTGACCAGATCTGAATAGTCAGGTACTTTCCCACATTCCTCCTCCTTATCTACTTCCCCTGCCCATCACCTTCAGCCTTACAGCATACCCTAATTGGGGGTGCCATAGTCTGACTGGCTCCAAACGGTTGGGAGCAGTTGGAGCTCTCGCGTACTTACTCACATAAATGCACGTCGCATACTAATTTTGAAGACAAATTATTACTGTTTATTAATAGGAGGATGACCGTTCGACCACTGCTTATGCATTTTCTATATGCAGTAATTTTCCCGTGGAAATAGAGTTCCGAGAAGCCGCTGAAAGCAGAAGACGAATCGAACGTCATCCATCATCAATGGTAGCCCACGCGTTTCCCGCCTTTCCCACGTGTTTCCCGCATTTCCCACGTGTTTCATCCGCCTAATAATAAGTTAATTATTCAAGTTCACGTCTCATTTCACTGAAGCACTGAACCTAAAATAGTCATTGGAAAGCGGAATCTTCTCATAGTAAACAACTTTTTCTGAAAATTTCCAAATAATGAACAATACTTATTTATTAGTTTTCTCAGTGTGGGAGCTTCTCACGCTGGGAATGTGATATTGGATAGGATAATCTTCATGTTTTTACTGTCTCTAACTTACTGTCTGAACTGGGCTTAACACTCTTTGTGTTTTTACTCAACTATTACAATTATTAATACACAATTAGGTTTTCTCCAATTTAACAATTTTAATTAGGTTTTGTTCTTACTACAATGCTATAGATAATAATAATAATAATAATAGTAATGTTTCATTATCTTTCTCTTTAATAACAAGTGAAGAAAAATAATGGTTCCTCACTGGGATTTTCCGTTTACTTTTCATTTATATAACATTAAATTAATTTATTAGAATTTTAGGAAATTGCTGAACGAATTGTAATACTCCTACATGTATTTTAAGTGCAGTTGTCTGTGTCAGTCTGTATATGGCGTTAATATGTTTTCTATTTCAGATATTTCATTTGTTCTATGTAACGTATCAAGCTTTTTATTTGAGTTTTAAATGTATTAATGTCATTGTGATTTTCGAAGTAGAGTTGAATTTTGTTGTAGAGTTTAATACAGTTTAGTTTAGTTTAGTAGAGTTTAATTTAAAAATAGTATAAGAAGATTTTTGCTTGTTGGATGTGTCTTTGACTCTGATATCTAGTGTTTGTTGTTATTTCTGTTATATTATTGTTTGAGTATAATTATTTCAATGTAGCAGAAGGTGCCAGAGTTCAAATCATGATCGCGGAAAAAGTCGTTTTTATCGCCTGATTTCCTATTATTGTCTAATTTCTCAATTACCTACATAGCAGCGGCGTGCACTCCATAAAAGCTGAAAAGTTGTGCCTAACCTAAAAAAAATACAGAAACGGCAACAAATTTCTAATCAAAATGTATTTTTTCAACAATCTGTGAAAGATGATAATAAAACAGTCATTTTCGAATATTCAGTCCCCAATAATTCATAAATGAACTTGAAAAAACTACACATAGCCTGCCTTTGGTTATGGGGCAATGTATGACACTGCTTCTTTGGTACATATTTTATTTATATTTCACGAAAATTAATTATTTTAAAATGTTATCAATATTATGGTGCTCTTGGCTTAAAACATTCAATAAACATTTTAATGTTCAGTTCCCAATTAATAACACCTACATGTTGGTACTTGGGTAAGAGTTGTTTATAGAGAAAATACGTATCTGCTTGCTTTTATACAAATCGTATTCAATCTATTTGTTGAGTCTGCAACAAAAATAAAATAGAGTTAGTGGAAAAAAAGGGATTGAAGAAAGCACATATAAAAGCGGATAAATATGGAAGCTGGTGGCCGATCAATTATTATTTCCTTTCAGCCGATGGAAATAATAATTGGCCACCGACAGATCTACACATACATATCTAATTTAATTCATTGGTTAAATTATTAGCTCATGAAAGTTGGCAAAATATTCCATATTTTTTATCCGAGTCTCAAAATTCTTTCAGTAAGATCAGTTCTGTAGTACAAAATTATATTTCAGCACATTAATAACCCTATATATAAAACAAATAGACTAGAGTACACTTGCAATACTCGTCTCAATTTTAATGAGGGATTAATGGCTCCTAAGCATACAAACAAATATGGACAGAGAACTTTAAATTAGATGATACCTAGATGTTTAAATGTGTTACTCACTGAAATAATAATAAAACAATGCATTAAAACTAAACAATTAATAATTATATTGACAACTTGGCTAACTGAAAGAAGCTATTTGTATTGGATAATAAAGAAATATTATTTTATGTATGATTTATTTTTGTCGTTTATGTGTTTATATTTTTGAGTAAGATTCTTGAGAAATATTTATGTTTTATTTTTGTTAAAAATACGTTTTTATTTTATTATATATATTGTAACCTTAACTGTAAATTTTGTATTTTGAATAACAAGCTTCCGTTAGACAAACTACAAACAAGTAGTTTATCGGGACTTTTTGCATGTATTTTTTCTATTGTATATATACATATATATTTTTACCTGAGTATTTTAAAGGGTACCGCGAGTAGTGAGCACTCCTGTTATGAGAATCAGTTATGAATATATTCGAGGAAATATGTGAACAACATTCTGCTGACAAAAAAAAATACCCCCTTCAGTCTTTTTTGGAGATTTTTTCCCTGACCTCAAACAGCCATAGAGTCTAATGGGAATGTATTTCTCCCAGCCTGACACGGACTCATAAAAGTCATGTTATCTCATTTTGTGTTATGGTGGAATATATGATTTAAACACCATGCTTTCTGTGTGCATACAAAATTTTACCATAAACTTCGAAAAATTATAATTTATTCCAAAAAGTGAACGACGTTAATGTTAGCTAACACGCGCAGAGCAGTGCGTCAACTGATTTATTATTAATTATTTTTATATGAGATAACCAAATGAAAAGTGAAGAAAACAAAACAATTATCATATATTTGTGTAATTAAAAACGTTTTTGAGTTTTGCATTATTATGTTTAAGAAGAATAAAGTCAACCGGTGAGTGATTTTGCAATTTGACAGATCGCTTAAGGGGATTGTGAATTTCGTGAAATTCGAACGAAATCACGAACTCCTTATGCAGGTGGCAATAAGGTTCAAGTTCGCGCTTAACACGGGCCGTATGTTTCGATTCACGCAAAAAGACATCACTATAATGAATGTTTTATTTCATTTTGCAAAACTTCAGGCATAAATATTAAAATGTTTTCGGTCATATTCTAAAAAACATATTTTGTCACAAAGAACAATATGGCAATATCCAAAAAACGGTTCGTAAGTAGGAGATTTTGCACTTTATACATTATTTTTAGGTCTGATGCTTTATTTTTTCTAGGCTTAAAAAAAAACTCACAAAAAAATTCCCGGTTAAACCAAAGGCCAAGGTGTGTTCTAGTTGCAGTATTTAATTAAATCATCTATGATATTTCTAGGCCATCACATATTAAAATCATGATTTTGCATTACTCCACATTGCATCGCTTTAAGTGTAATATAGCAAAATGCAAAAGATTTGAGGGGTCCGTACAACGGTCTTCCCAAGGTGCATTCAATTGGCATGGACCACTAAAAGCAAAGCGGTTTGTGGTTAGACTTTTTAGATTTATTTCAAAAGCTATGGTCGCTAATGACGTCTACATTATGAAGGATATACATACTTCATCTTACTGGCTATTTTTTGTTTCACAATTAATTAATTAAAAAATAATATGTAGCATATTTGTTCACGTTCCAGAGTGGCAGATACTCCCGGTATCGCCCTGATGAAAGACCACCATTCAGAATTGAAACGTTGCTCGAAATGCTTTTAGCCGTCTTTGGTGACTAGATCTGAATAGCCAGGTATTTCCCCACTTTCTTCTTCCTCTTCTCCTTCCTCTCCCCAATACCTTCAGCCCCACAACATTCCCCAATTGGGGATGCCATAGTCTCACTGGCTCCAGACGGTTGGGAGCATTTGGATCTCTTATGCGGTATTCATATAAAAAATAAACAATAATTTTTTTTAAATGCCATCAAGTTCATTAATTTTGGAGTCGAAGTAAAATCGACCGGCTGCTTGCTGCCACCCCTAAGATCTGGCGCCCGTGTGCCCCCATACACGCGCATTTGGATACGTCGTCCCTGGTCGGCTTCCTCCGGAAAAATCCGGGAAATACTCCGATTAAATCAATTCGCTTTCCCGCCCGAAGCAGAAGCCGCGTGCGTCTGTCGGCCGTGAAAGCTGGCGATGACATTGCCGACAAGCCGCGCCGGCGACAACCGCGTATTTCTGTATCAGACAGATCGCGAAAACATCCGCCGCATGTATTACCTATGTATAAAAGTACATACCTACACGTGTGCGATATGTGCAAAGTATACATGGAATCAATGAACAGAAATCACTAGAAGTGTGAAGTACGCCGATTTGAAATAATATCTACTAAAGTCGCCAATTACAAAAAAACCTTTCGACAGGTGCTATGCCTAAGACAGGCGTGAAGAATAATTTCCATAATTCAGAGGAAGTAAGAAAAAATTGACCTTACTTCTGGCACACGACACGACCACAACACACTCCTATCGGCTCATCTCTTCAGTGCATGGGTATGTACACAAGGATGCTTTGGATCGCTATGTTCTGCCTACATTTAGAACTGGCCACTACTGAGACCACTTCTCGTTCGCGCCACGAGTTATTTTTTAATTAACGCGGACATTCCTCAGCCCGCTGAATTAAATAATATCGTTTTACATAATTATGGAAGAAGACAATGATTTCTGGCATGACTCCTAGTCCTAGGGACAGGAATGGAATGTCCTTTTATTAAGTATTTTGTAAAGCAAACATCGCACACTGTTTTATATTATTCCACTAATTATGTGCCACCAAACTAGAACCGAACTGGATTTCGATTTTTAATGAATTAAAAAAAAATCTTTAGCTAATTTGGGAGGCGAGAATAATATAATATTCGCCACTCCGGGAACCATTCATTGGATAACCAACACCTCTGCCATGGGTTACTCCAAGTGGTTCGCTACGTTTGGTGACTTAGTTGAAAACAAAAAAATAAGGTTGGTAAACTTTTGTTTTCCGGACGAACCCGCCATTTCAGTTTGACCCTGTATATAAACATTCGAATAAGTTTAAATGTGACATTTTTTAATTATTAATTATTTTTATTGAGATTTAAAAACCTCATTGTAATATTTAATCATTGAAGAAAATAATATTAACAAACCTAAATCAAAGATGAAAACGGACAAAAGGAGAGAAACTAAAAATATTTCAGTCGCATCTGGGACTCGAACCCAGGTCCTCTGCCTATCCGGGGCAACGCTCAACCGACTTAGCTAATGAGACAAGTTCAATTTGTGTCATCTTCACCAATATCGTATCTCAAATTCAAGGTTTTGTGAATATTATTTTCCATTTTTAATCTCATATTATTGGCAGCTATAATAATTTATTATAATAATTTGTATTAAAATATATTTTTTTTAATAATTCATAATAAAATAATTTATTTTAATAATTCTTAAAAAAACATTTCATTTTAGAAATTCATAAGAAAATAATTAATTTTAATAATTAATAACAAAATAATTTTTTTATTTTAATTGTGTTACAAAATAATTTATTTTGATCATTGAAGAAGATAATACTAACACATCCCAAATGACCACGAAACCGAAAAAACAACAGAAATTAAAAAGATTTCAGTCGCATCTGGGACTCGAACCCAGGACCTCTACCTATCCGGGGTAACCGTTTAACCAACTTAGCTAATGAGACCAGTAAATTGAATAATTTATTTTAATTTAATTGTGTAACAAAATGATTTATTTTAATTTAATTGTGTTGAGTGAATTTGCATTTATTGAAGTAGTAAATATATAATAATAAATTTAAAAATATTAACATTTGGAAGTTTCTTTATTCTACGTTGGTCTGAGTAACCGAATACAAGAGAACAGAAACAAACAAAAAAAACATATCAAGGCTGCATCGCCTTAGGAAGAAATGCAAAATCATATGTTTTTGGTTTAAAAATTTGAAGGCCTAAGAAATATCATGGACGATTTAATTAACTACTGTAAGTATAACACACCTTGGCCTTTGGTTTAACTTGGCATTTTTTTGGCTTTTTAAAAACCTTAAAAAAATTTAGGATAAGACCTAAAAAAGAGTTGTAACTGTAAAATCTCCTACTTACGAATCCTTTTTTCTATATTGTCATATTTTTAAATGTCGCCAACTAAGTTTTTTAGAATATGACCGAAAAATATTTTAATAATTATGCGTGAGGTTTACAAAATAAAATAAAACACGCATTTTGGTGATATTTTTTATGTAAATTCTCAACCTGTTCGACACCTGCATAAGGAGCGCGTGTTTTCGTTCGAATTTTAGGAAGTGGATTCCCTGAAGATAATATGTGGTAAGGTGTGTGTATTTTTCTCCACTTTCATCAGATTTCTTTTGTTCTGCTTTGTCATGGAACCGTAGGATATAACCTTAATAATTGGAAGAATAGCGGCTTCATACGTATACGAGTACTTTGGAGCGCGCGTCTCGAGCTGGTTGACTTGAATATAATAAATAATTAAAAATATAATACATTGTTACTTTTTTAAACCTATCCAACAGTAAGTTATATACGTAATTAAAATTATTCCATTAATAATGTTTTTTTTTAATTTGTGTCAATATGATAAACCGTTTCATACTATGTATTTATTTTTCAATGTTCATTACAACGCTGCGCTCCAGTGGAGTGAACTGCTCTATGACCAAAGGTAGGCTGTGTGTATTTTTCAAGTTCGGGTTTGAATTGGACCTTGCTAACTAACTATCCAACCATCACGCCGTTTCATCGCAGGGGTAGGCAAAGAGTGCTGACCGCCAAACAACTCGATCTTGGCATACACTCACATTCATACATCATCTCATACATTCTCTTCTATTATTCTGACTTTTGACATGGCCCGAATCAAATATTTGATTCACTTTAACATGCCATGTCTTTCTCTGCCGTCGCGTCATATATTCTTCTTACACTCCTCTCTTCGTTCATTCGCTATATATGCCCAAACCATCTAAGCGTCCCTTTCTTAATCTTACTCAATACGCTTACATCAGCCTTGCATTCTTTATGAATTTCAATATTTTTCACACGATCATACATGGTTTTACCACACATTCGCCTCAGAGATATCTTTTCTACGGCATTCAGTTTACTTTAATCCTTCCTCTGCTAATTCTATGCCTCACTACCATACATCAGGGTTGATATCCGCACGTATTGACGTAGTTATGCAGAAAGCGTCGAACCCCAAAAATGTGAAACTGAAAAAAAGGCGTTCGAATGTTTGCCAATACAAAACCATATTGCTGCAATTGTGCAGTGAAAGCAAAATTAAAGAAAAGCTATTGCATTTTAAGCTTGGATGTTTTTAGCATGGAAAAACCTCGTGTTTATCTGTGGGGAAAAAAATGCTTTCTGCATAACTACGTACAATTGTGTATTTAGTATTTGAAAAGAACTATTAGAAATATGTCGTCTTGATCATACATTTTTCATAGGGTTGGCACAGATTTTCAGTCATTATGGACTGCACACCACTGCTGCGCTGAAAGCAAATTTTCATCACACCACTGAATATGAAAAAAATTGTTGTCGAATCGATCCAATCTTCTGACTAAAAATAAATGGTGTACCACTAAGCTACTGGGGTTGTCATGTAATATGCGTATTAATACACTTTCTAAACATTATTTGTTCTTAGAACATAGATGAATAGGGGTTCGAGTAAGTACTATTATTAAATTATGAAGATCATGCCAATACAAATTGACTAACTTCTTGTAAATCGATATATATAAAAGTGAATGTTTGACCGATTTCGCTGAAAATAACACAGTTTGTTATTATTAGTGCCAAGAAGGTTTAGAGAGTAGTTCGAATGAAATTCGATATGTAAAACTGTTGCTGTAACGATTTAAAATTAGTATGGAAAACATTGAACTCGCCATGTTGTATTGAGATACCACTATACCCATAGATATACCACTCTGGTTAGCCACAGATTACATATTCGAAAGAAGAAGGTTTGTTTGGGTAGAATATTTTCAAAATGGAAAACACAGTAGGTACCTACTTAAGAACTTTATTATTTAGATATATTTGGAAAAAAATAAATGTTCGGAATGAAATAAAATTTCCACATGAATGTTTCTTTGTTTAATTATTTAGAGATAGTAATAGTCGTCACTTACAGCGCCCTTGAGGTGATTTTTCACAAAAACGGCCCAATATAAATCGTCCAAGTATTATTATTATTATTAATGCATTATTAAATCATTTATGACACCCAAATGACAGGCATTCACAACTTCATAACATTATTTTTTTTAAATGAGCAAGGCAGGGTGCACATCAGCTAGTGTTTATTTCAAAATAAAATTATTACAAAATAAAAATATTGCTTTCATTTTATTTATTCCCTCTGTGGAATGGACATGTTGCCATTTAGCATGCCGAAGAACGTTTTCTAATTATTAAAAAAAATATGGGTATTAATCAGTTAATTATTATGTAGGAATGTGGGATAGGTGTATAAATATAATACGGAAAACATCAGTTTACTGTGCGAGTACTCTCCGGAAACAGATGCGACAAATGCTCAACACAACTCAGCAGAAGAGCAATGGGCAAAGAGGTTGAACAAGTGTGGAATAGTAATTTGCATAATTACTTGACAGTTAATTTAATGAATATCAATTGAATGACAAAATTATCTACATCTTCAAAGAAAATCAACTGTACTGCTCCAAGCATTAAATTATCGCTAAAACATGTTACTATTGTTACTCTACTACACGATAGTGTAACCATACGAGTATATAATATTTTCTTATTAAAATTTTAAGCAAATTTTGGTTCTGGTGTAATTTTTAACATCACATGCCTTGTCTAGATATTGTTGATCGATGGTTTCAACATAGAAATTCTTAGATTATAGTACCGTCATAGAAAAGTGTTTACACTGTTTAAAAAAACCCTTGACTCTGTGCAGAAACGGGCGGTCCGTATGATAGATTCGCCTATTTTAACAAACGGACTGCAATCTCTGGAGCGCAGACGTCAGGTGGGAATGCTGTCCTTGTTCTATCGGCATTTTAATGGAAGATGCTCTGAGGAACCGCACAGTCGGGAAATACGCCAAACGCGGGCCTAACATTTGTGCAGGGTTGACATTTGTCATGTGAGAACGGCTCGCTTCTACGACTCGTTCTTGTCTTCATCAGAAATATGGAATAATCTGCCGGCCTCTGTGTTCCCTCCCTCCTACACGTTCACTCCTTTCTACCATTTAAAAGACCCTCTACACAGCTTCCCCAAAAATGGTATAGGTCTTGAGGGAAATTATTTCCTTCAGGGCCTCCTGTGTGGAGTTACCGTATTTAAAAAAAAATATATATATATATTATCAAACTACTGTCATCTTTTATATACCCCACTTATCACGGTATTTTTTTTTTCATTTCCTCTGCTAAAAAACTTTTATATATAATAAAAACAAACAAACTAAATATCACGCCATTTCGCCCCAGGGGTAGGCAGAGAGGACGGACCGCCAAACAACTCGATCTTGGCATATACTTCTTGCTTCTTTCACATTCATTCAACGTCTCATACATGTTTTTCTGTTATCCTGATTTCTGACATGGCCCGACTCAAGTACTTGATTCACTTGATCGTGACATGTCTTCCTTGGACGTCCCCGGCTTCTTCTTCCATTCACATTTGCGTCATACACTCTCCTTCGTTCATTCGCTCTACATGCCCAAACCATCTAAGCATACCTTTCTTAATCTTATTCATTACGCTTACATCAGCCTTGTATTCATTGCGAATCTCAATATTTTTCACACGATCATACATGGTTTTAGCTCACATTCGCCTCAGAGATCTCTCATTTCTACAGCATTCACTCTACTTTCATCCTTCCTCTGCCAGTTCCATGCCTCACTGCCATACATCAGGCTTGGTATCAGCACTCCATCGTGGACAGATTTACCACTCTATGTAAATGGCGTTCAATAAGTAAATGACTTTACTTTATGTTTTATGTACACAAAATATGTTTTATTACTACTGATTTTTCATATTTTATTACAAAGGTAAAAACTACCACAACTTCTATTATTTATCATGAAATAGAATGCTAAACCTTGCTCCAACCATTGGATTTTTTTCATAAATCATCTCTAGAGCCTGTAATAATGAAGAAACCAATCGAAACGTAGTACTGACATGTTGAAAGAAACATTACATTATATCCTGTAACGGCTATTGGAATTCAATAATTAAGTGATATTCCAACTAACAAACACACTAAAAAATAATTTAAAAAATCATTCTAAATCTAGATTTTTATTATCCATAATTTGAATGGTATCGTTAATTGCTCTAATACAATGGACTTCATTGAATGAAGTAACAATTGCATCACTTTGGTAACACGTCTTACTTGCCAAAAAGTGTGGCCGGACATCATTAAAAACAATATAAAAACATTTTATAACATTAAATAAGATTAACAGAAAGTAATTACTTACGACAACGTATTTGATGACGTTTATTTCGTGATCCACCATCTTGTTTAATTTCTCCGGAAAAGTTTGTAAAAAAACGAAAAACACACACACTCAACTTTTTTGCACAAAAACGTAATTCACACCAAGGTGATTTCTTAGCTTAGTCTTTCGTCTCACAGAATTTCATGAAAATGTTAAAAATACGTTAAGCATTAATTTAAAAAAAAAATAAAAAAAAAAACTTTTTTTTATCGATTTATAAAATCGATAGGCAGGTCAAAACGCGCTGAAATGCCTGCTCGCAATGCGGATAGCGAATAGCGGATGCCGAGCTGTCGTTGAAAGGGTGACAAAGAGTTACGTAGTAGCTTTGACCTAGCGATGTCTGCCTACGAGAGAATGTTCTGATTCTGACGAGCGAAATCTTATAAATGCTTACATATTCCGCGCCGCGCCGTGGGTACCTATAGGTAAACGCAATATTTAATTTGCCATGCTTTTATCTCGTACAGAATTAGTATGCGTGGCAACGGCTTTAAATAAGCCACTTCAAAGTATCGGCTGACAGAGTTACAAGTAGCAACTCTTCAGTCATCATTGGGCCAGAACGCGATGCGGAAAATGCAGCTAAAATAATCAAATAAAATGATAATTCCCGCCCACATAGGGCAGTATGCCGCCCGCGCCATGCGAGGGTGGAAGAATATCATAGAACTTCCTCGAGGAAACATTGAAAAAAAGCGTTGGCTGGGCATATTCCACAGATCAAAGAATGAAATTGCTGGAACTGAGCAAATCCCAAGAAAAACAAAGATATATAAATAAATCGACTCGGGGCTCCAATGCACTTGAGCATATTTAGTTATTTTTAATAATTGAAGATAATATTAACACCACGAAAACCGGGACCACGGGTCCCGGATAAACCATGAGGTTCTGTGTTCGAGTCCCCCAGGTGGTACCGTTACTTTTTTTTAAATTTGAGTCTTTTCGATTTTCTTGTTTCATTTTAAGAGTTGTTAATATTATCTTCAATGATTAAAAACATATTTACAAAGAGGTTTATAAGTTTCAGTAAGTTATTTCAAAAATTGAATATTTATTTATTTATTTGTTTATTGTCGATTTTCCAATTTATTACATTGTAATATTAAACGAAATTAAAAACAAGAATAAAATATGACGAATGGTTACAAATATAAACTAAAATATGGATTAGAAAGATCACATTAAAAAAAAATCACTTGTGAAAGTGTACCTGACCACTTAAATATAAAAATAATAAAAAGTAAGAACAATTAACACAAACTTCTCATAATATAATATCCCAGTTAAATCCTTATAGTCGTGATTCCAAATGACAAAAAAAAATCACTTGTGAAAGTGTACCTGACCACTTAAATATAAAAATAATAAAAAGTAAGAACAATTAACACAAACTTCTCATAATATAATATCCCAGTTAAATCCTTATAGTCGTGGATTCCAAATGACAAAAAAAAATCACTTGTGAAAGTGTACCTGACCACTTAAATATAAAAATAATAAAAAGTAAGAACAATTAACACAAACTTCTCATAATATAATATCCCAGTTAAATCCTTATAGTCGTGGATTCCAAATGACAAAAAAAAATCACTTGTGAAAGTGTACCTGACCACTTAAATATAAAAATAATAAAAAGTAAGAACAATTAACACAAACTTCTCATAATATAATATCCCAGTTAAATCCTTATAGTCGTGGATTCCAAATGACAAAAAAAAATCAGTACTTTTTAAAAGGTAACTTTCATGTGAATTTTTGTAATTATTCAATTTTTTTTAGAAGTGGCGGGATATATTCTAAATTCTAATGATTAGCAAACGCAAGTAAAAGGTAGACATTTTATTTACCAGGGAATAAAGGAGTAAACATTTATATTATGTAATGTCTTTATGTACGTATGCATAATATGTATGTTTATACAATATCCCTAAATGTCCCTCCTGACCACATTGGCGCTGGATTTTTTTTTTGTATTTTTCGCTCGAAATGTGTTTTGACGGAAAAGTTTTACCAAGGATTTTTTAATTTTTTTTTCAAAATTATATTATACATACCCATAAAGACTTTTACATATTTAATGTTATAAAAATAATGATAGTATTACAAAATGTCATCTGAAAATTTAATACGAGTAATTTTCTCTTCGTTTTAATTTGATTTTTTTTCTATTCTTTTTTCTGAGTTTTTTCTATTCTTTTTTAATATATTACCTACACTATTTATATAATTAAAGATCTTTATAAAATAAAATTATGTACCAACTTAAACTGTAACAAAATACGGCCTCCGTGGTCGAGGTGTAAGACTCTCGACTATGTATCCGGAGGTCACCGGTTCAAATTCCGGTGTGCACAACTATTTAATAATATTTAATAATTTATGTTGTTTCACAAATAACTAACTAACCATCACGCCGTTTCCACGCAGGGGTAGGCACAGAGGATGGACCGCCAAACAACTCGATCTTGGCATACACTTCTTGCTTCATTCACATTCATACATCGCCTCATACATTCTCTTCTGTTATTCCGACTACTGACATGGCCCGACTCGAGTATTTGATTAACTTGATCGTGCCATGTCTTCCTCGGACGTTCCCGGCTTCTTCTTCCATTTACATTCGCGTAATATATTCTCCCTACACTCCTTTCTTCATTCATTCGCTCTACATGCCCGAACCATCTAAGCGTCCCTTTCTTAATCTTGCTCATTACGCATTCATCCGCCGACAAATAACAGAACATCATTTGGACAAAGGAGTTTTTCTTGTAAAGCTTATTTGTTATATAATAGGCTTAGTGACAACGTTAAAACTATAGACTAGATAAATTTATTTAAAAAAAAAATGGTCAAAAAGTCGATGTTAGCTGAAAGTGGTGATTTCACTTTATACATGTTCTCCCTTGTGTTGTGATCAAAGTTGAAACCTCATGTATCCTCGATATTATAATTATTATTTAATTATTATTACTTCCTTATTACTATTTACTTATGATTACTTACTTATTACTACTTACTCATTAATATTTATTATTATTACTTACTTATTACTACCTACTTATTTATTTATTATTATTTACCTTTTTTTACCTACCTATTATTATTTACTTATTACTATGTACATAATTGTATTTACTTATTATTATTTATCGTTTCACTAAAATAAAACCGCTCATCTCAATACAGGACTGTCCCGGTGAGATGAGTGGCTATTTTTTTTGTTTTGTTTTTAAATTTAAGAATAAATAAATAAATTCTTAGAAACTAATGTTGACTGACTCTTAGTGTACTGACACTGTATTGCAGCTTTTCCTCGACACACTTGTACTACTTTAATAAATTAATAAGTAAATGTTTCACCAAACATTGTGTGATACCTTAATACGTGTCTCTCCCCCTCTCTCTCACAATGTCCCATAATCGTACCCTATAATAAGTCTTATTTGCTTCTCTGAGATTTTTCGTTACAGAATTATCCCAACTTGTAATGTTATGCCACGACTACATGATCGCCCGACCTCCGAACTCAAACGTTTGAGCGAGTAGTTCGTACCCGTTGGGCCAACGTTGGCTCGAGTTCGGCGAGTTCACCCGAGATCGCTCCGGTGGCGAACTAGTTGGTCCAAACTTCAAACTAGTTGGCCGAACTCGCACAAACCGGCCTCCACACATTGGCCGTTGAGTATGAAGTATGAATTCAGCAAGCGATCCCGACGGACGTGCTACGCTAATAATAAAACATCACAGAACTATGTTTATATTAATGAAAAAAGACTCAAATATGCAACTAACCAACAAATATATGCCAAAATATGCATATTAAGCAAATAATAATAATAGAATAATTTGTATAGCGCAGTTTTTCATGAAAAATCACCTCAATGGCGAAATACATGTAATCCGATGTATAATCGGGGCTAGTTGTTTTATTTTTTGCGCTGCAATCTGACTCAGGCTGTGCGTAAAAATAAAATACGGAGCTAAAATAGGCGTAATAGCTATCAACAAGCGGTGGGGACTATCAGATTGAAATTCTTCTTTTTTTAACATTTTGAAAGACAAAAACATGTGACGAGATTTTTTTAATATTTGTCTTGTGAAGTTTAAGAAACAAAGGATGGGTGATTTGATAATTATTATTTCAAAGATAACTATTATTTATTTCCGATATTATGAGTACCTAATGAGAAACGAATTGTGTGAATAATATTACAAATTTCTGTAGACTTTCTAGGAATATCGGTAGATCGATAGATTTTAGCTAAAATGGCATCACTAGTTTCGAGTTCGTAGTTGGAACGTTGGCCGATCGTGTAGTTGCCCGATTTGTAGTCACTATTCGATCGGCCGTTAGGCGATTGTGTGGTCGTAACATTATATCATATCATATATTATTCTAGTTCGACTGTGCATAAGACGACACATGACCGCGGTGAGATGGCCACGGTAAAATAATATAATTTATCTATGTCGAGTATCACGAGTTATTTATGCATTCTTTGCAAGATTTGAGCGTCTTGTTTTGATGACATATCGCACTTGGACACCGTCCAGCAAACTTCAATTTATTTTAAAATTTAAGACGCGGATGTACCGTGTACCACATTTAGGTAACAATTTAATTTTGTATGATGTTTCCATAAAATGTACCTAAGTAGAATGCGTTTGACGATTATTGTAAAACGTCGTTACTGTTTCGATAGATTCGATGATAATTCAACACAAGTATGAATCGGCAATCTTTTTAAAAATGGTATATACTCACTAAAAGTACGAAAAGAAAATACTGGCACGAAAACCTAATCTAACCTAACCCAATTAAGCACAGCTGATACCAAGCCGTATGCCAAGCTGATACCAAGCCGTATGCCAAGCTGATACCAAGCCGTATGCCAAGCTGATACCAAGCCGTATGCCAAGCTGATACCAAGCCTGATGTATGGCAGTGAGGCATGGAACTGGCAGAGGAAGGGATGAAAGTAAACTAAAAATTAAAGACCGGACAGTGGCTGAGTCGGCATCGCGTTTGGGTCTCACCCAGGCGACGTGAGTTCAATTCCTCGGCTGGCTATGTCCTCCACTACGACACAAGCAACATCTTCCGCTTACTGTGACGGTAGTAGATTTTTCAAATATTTTCAGGTTATTCGTAACCAGGGAATATTTGTCTTTCTTTTAAAAAGAAGAAGAAAGAAGAAACTGAATGCCGTATAAATTAAATCTTTGAGGCGAATGTGTGGTAAAACCATGTATGATAGTGTGAAAAATATTGAGATTCGTAAAGAATGCATGGCTGATGTAAGCCTAATGAGAAATATTAAGATAGGGATGCTTAGATGGTTTGGGCATGTAGAGCGAATGAACGAATAAAGGAGTGTAAGGAGAGTATGACGCGAATGTGAATGGAAGAAGAAGCCGGGAACGCCCGAGGAAGACATGGCACGATCAAGTGAATCTAATACTTGAACCCGGCCATGTCATTAAAAAAATATATTATAAACAAATTAATTGGTTTAGATTAGATTAGGTTTTTAGACTAATTGTTTTTTTTCATGCCTTTAATTTCAATATCACTTTTAAAAAGTGTCCCGATTCATACGTGCGTTGAATTATCCGGTCACCGTTTTGATCCTGTTCCTTCTCAGCAAAAATCAGAATGCCAATTTTAAAAAAAAAGCATTGATTATGGTATAGGGTGTATCAGGACGTACCCGACAGACTCCATATATTCCTGGGCTTATTCGAAGTAAACAGGTAGATGTCATTTGCGTTTGTCTAATGCTGCAACGAGACGAAGTGCATGCAGCTAGTAGCGGAATATGAGAGAAAAATAATTTTTATTTATTTTTTATTGAGAAAAAAAATCACCGCACACACAAAACGATTTCTACATTTTTTATTCCAAATAAGTTCAAGAATCGCTGGTTAAGTCTGTCGGCTGCATTTTGTTACTCCGCCTTTAGAATATTACCTACGCATGCATAGAATAAAAAATACACAGTAGAAGTACCTACCATATAGATTTAAATGGAAGCCGGTGTGCCTTTGACGTATTAGTAAAATACATACATTTAATTGCCTTTGTAGGTGCTTATGGTGGTTATGTGGTAGGTGCAATACACAACCTGTCACAAATCAATTAAAAATACAAACAAACAATAGAAATTTAATTAAATAATTTACATGCGTAATTTATGGCCTCCGTGGTCTAGTGGTAAGGCATTCCGACTACGAATCCGAAGGTCGCGGGTTCAAATCCCGGGATACACAAGTAAATTTTATTTAATTATTTTTGTTTGTTTAACAACCAATTTATTTAAAAAAAATATATGTAGTATATTTGTGTCTACGTTCCATACTGGAAGATACTTTCAGTATAGCCTTGCCGAAAGACTACCATTCAGAATTAAAACGTTTCTTGAAATGGTTTTTTGCCGTGTTTGGTGACCAGATCTGAATAGCCAGGTATTTCCCGACCTACTTCTTCCCTTCTCCTCCTCCTTCCCACTACCTTCAGCCTCACAACATTCCCTAATTGGGGATGCCATAGTGTCACTGGCTCCAGACGGTTGAGAGAAGTTGGGACTTTTGTGCGGTATTCGCATTGTGCAAAGATACGGCCATCCTAAATCGTATAAGCGTGTAAGCGCTGCAATAGCGCAGGAGTTCAAATAATATTTTGCTTCTATCAATTTCAATTCGTCTTTATTTTAAAAACTCGGGCATTACACCACCATAAAAAGGTTGCACAGCTTTTTAGCCTTTGTGGACTGAACGCCACTGTCTTTATGTATGCACCAGTCTAAAGATGACAGGCTGAAAACGTTCCTGTCAACCAATAAAAAGTGGGGTAAAGTTAGGGTAGGAGAAGGGCTAGCTGTAGGGGTGCGGCTAAGAGTGTGGATACTGGGCTTGCAACACGACTGGTTTGCCCAATACTAACTTAAGCCACCACGTCGAAAGGTTCGACTGTCCGCTCGTCCTTTTTCTAAAGTTGGTAGGCTTGAATTTAGGAAAGGACGACCGGATGGTCGAACCCTTCTACGCATTGGCTTTAGTCAATATCGGGGAAACCAATCGTATGACAGGCTCATACTAGATGGCATATGAGGTCTGCTCATGAGCTACAACTGTGCCCTTTCGAGAATTTTATCGATACGGCTGATATTCGCTAGTTATATATACCTCAGTCGGGTGTTGAGTTCCTAGAAAAACATCGACAAAATATAATAAAACTCTGTACCGTTAAATCAAGCAAATAACAGTTTTGTGAATAAAATAAAGAAGAAATATGATATTACTTTTCACATGAACACATTAAACAGAAATTTAAAAAACTTTTCACGGGTTCATTTCAACTACCATTGAAGTATTGCGCGGACGCCAAATGGCAATGGGCCGGATCGGTCGACTTAATTTTTACTAATAAAAAATACCTTTATTTTTTCATGAATCACCATGAATAAGTATAAACTCGTGATAGATCATAGGTCCCGTCTAGACTTCACGGGTTCATAACCCGGGGTGCATGGTAAAATACAACGATTTGGGTTTTTTAACTGAAGTGAATTTGTGTATTCTTTGCAAATATTTTAATCAAATGATGAGATATTAATCGTTAATTAAACGTGATATTAAATTGCGTGAATACAGAAAACGACTCCACTGGTTTCTTATCAAAACACGACGCAAAATATTAAACTAACTAAATACTGTTAATTCACCTAATAAGTGAAAAATATAATAACTTTTAATTTACATTTATTCATATAGATCAGCAAACGCCGATTCTGAATACATAAC
The DNA here is from genome assembly GCA_022606495.2 of Halesus radiatus. Classification (NCBI taxonomy): domain Eukaryota; kingdom Metazoa; phylum Arthropoda; class Insecta; order Trichoptera; family Limnephilidae; genus Halesus; species Halesus radiatus. The sequence continues at coordinate 101,551 of JAHDVE020006645.1, forward strand.
TTTTTTATATATAATTATACGTAGAATTTATAAATCGTTATTCAAAAGTTAATGAAAAATCAGCTCATCAAAAGACCGTGTTATGTTGGTACCATTGCATTTGTAACATCTGACGTCACGTGAGCATTCTGTTTTTAGGTCAGTATGAAAAAAAGTATTTTAAATATGTATTTTTTGTTTTGGCTAAATTTTAAGTTAATTTGGGTGACTTTAAGATGTATAATTGATGTTCAATATAAACAACTATTCTTCATGAAAGAAATTAGGGTATTCGTGATCTGATCAAAACCGACCGGCCATAGATTTGGAGCGTTTTGGCGATCTTTGAAATATTTATACCTTGAAAATTATTTTAACCATGAAAACTAACTTTAGAAAAGAACGTCATTATTGTTAAAAAAAATGGACTGGAGTTCCTTATTATCTAAAAAAAACGTTGTTTTTCTGAACATGGGCTCTCTCTTCGCTCAAGTGATGAGAGAACCCTTATGATTCCCATTCATCATTCACTCATTCAATTTCAGTATAAGCTTCACCTCTCTGAAACGGACTAACCTCTGACGTACGGAATGCTCCCTCAAAGCTAAAGTGAAGATAAATTAATAAGACTTTATTTATACCTACTACCGTTTTTAATATATAAATATCATTAGTCAATTAAATAACATTAATATATATTTTTAGTATAATATTCTTAAATTTATTTTCACATTCGTGACTATATTTAGAATATTATTAATGTAAATTTAATAATAAAAACTTTTATTGTTTTATTTTTCATGCCCCGTAATTAATTTTCTTGATTTTATTTTTATTAATAATAAAAAATAATTTCTTTCGTAAATTTCTAATATAAATTTATTATTTAATATTTAAGAATGTTATTTTTATTTTTTCAATAATTTTTCATATATTAAAATAATTACTTACCCACATTCATCATTTATTGTTGATTTTTTTTTATGTCTATAATTTGTCTATTCTTACATTATTATTTTCTATAATAATAATAATAATAACAATTGGATGATTTGTATAGCGCCGTTTTTATGAAAAATCACCTCAAGGGTTCTATGTTTATCATTTGTCTATACTTGTTATTATTTTTTTAGTATACTGTGTATCCTGATGAGGAAAGCATCGCTTTCGAAACATGATATATATATATTTAAAAAAAGGTTGTGTGAAAAAAGTAATTCTTATTAATTTATTAATGATTAACACCACAAAATAACTATAAATCTATTGGAGAAACCTAAGCGAAGAATTTATTTTCTTCTTTCTACCAGCATAATGATGGTTAATTCCCACCCTCTTTAATTACTTCTGTTCCCTCCCCTCCCTTATCCCTTTCCGATCCGAGACAATATTTAAAAATACTTACGTATTATTTTTATACACATTTCTTTAACTGCTTTTCACACATGTGCGAAAAGTCACACCGTGTCGAGAACGCTGCAATAATCATTATTATTCAAAACAAATGGTTTAATAGCCATCCCGATGCTAAGAACGACCACAGCACAGCACCACTACTTGTATTTAGGTATAAGATATTATTATCCAAAAACAAAATTAATGTAATAGAAACATTGCAATATGACCAATTCAAAAAGTTAATGAACTCCCTGAACTTAGATAATGACATGTTGTACCCTTAATGTACCCTATTTAGTGAATAAATTTCTATTTGGTTATATTTTATTATTATTCCAAAATTGTTCTGTTGATTTACATTTGTAGTTATTTAATAAGTTTTTAATATTGTTTACATATTGAATTGTTTTTATTATTTTATCATTACGTATGTAAGTACTCCTCCCACAACCACGAGCTAATGGAGCTCAACTTATGGAGAGCAGATCAATAGGAAGTTAAAAAAATCATGTATATGATGTATTGTTATAATTATGTAATTTTTTTTGTTGTTGCAATAAATAAAATAAATAAATACCATATTCATTTTCCCACTAAAGGTTGGTTGGTAGGAATTACCACTAGGCAATAAATCCACCATAAAAAAATGTATTATGTATAGTAAATGTGGAAGAATTATGTATTTTATAAAAAGTAAATAATAAAAAATAGAATACTGGAACGTCATATTAAATTCAGATTATGATGTATTTTGTGATTCCCTTTTAAGAATATGTTTATTTAATCTTCCTTGGCTATTGTCACACCAATTGTTTACCGTCTTTCTACTGCATTACTTATTTTTCTGTTTTTTATGATCCTATTGTGGATCGAGAGCAAAAAAGTTAGAGTGACAGCTTCGACCTTGTTTGGTTTTATGGAAACAGCTAATAGTCTAGTCTGGCAGATTCACCCGAAAAATACATGAATATTAAGGCTGCCTAGTGCGCGGTCAGCCCCGGCAGCCACATACACTTCCATATGTAGCACTTGGCTGCAAGCAGCCGTGGCTGCCTATAAACACAACAAGCTCATTTTCTGTCCTTTTCAGCGGTCTAAATTTTGAAACTATCTTTGCGCTAGTCTTGGCACCTAGCACAAAGAACCCCAAATTAACTATATTGCATCAGACGTGACAAAAACACTCTGTAAAAACATTAATGTATTCTTTCATACAAATACACATCAAAATAACAAAATGGTTAACTAAAGAATAATAATATGAAAAAAAAAAAACTTTGAAAGAATTTATAAACATTGAGATGGATATAGATTCAGTACACATAACTTTTTTTCAATTTTCACATTCAACACAAAAAAACAAGTGACCTGCCCTGTATCCAAGATGAAATGAGAGGTTAACATAAAAAGAGGGTACGACAATCCCATATATTCTCTCGAACTGAAAACTATTTTTAATAAATGTAGATCCTTGCTACGGAGCGAAAAAAATATTTTTTAAAGTTGGTTCAGAGTAATCCACTCCGGTTCAAAGTAAACCCACTTTACGGTACCTCTTCTTTAAGTATCTTTTTAGTCTGGGCTTTGAGTATTTTTCTACAATCTCACATGTACTGTTTTTTTATTAGTTAGGCAAATAAATGTACCTATTATAGCATTATAATAAATATCTGCATTCTCATAATTTAGTAATTTTTTCAGTGATGTGTAAATTTGGTTGTAGATTGATGTAAACAAAGTTATTGCTAATCTTAAAATAAAACAATAACTTTGTTTACATCACTTTTATTTTATATACTTCCCTACTTCCGTAGCTTCTTCAGGGCAGTATTATACTGCCAACGATGAGAATTGATAATAGTTTTCTCTTCAAGTGTTGGCGACATGTTTATTACTTTATTTGTTGCAATGATAAATTAATGTTTCTAAAGGTGTGTTTAAACCAATAAGTGTAAAAAATAAAAGTGATGTAAACAAAGTTATTTTAATGTCACATCAACTTATTAATCTACTTAGAATTAGAGATATGTAATTGTTAAAATGTTTTGACGGCCTCTGTGGTCGAGGTGTAAAGCTCTCTACTACGAATCCGAAGGTCGCGGGTTCAAATCCCGGCATGCGCAAATAAATTTTATTTAATTAATTTGTGTTGTTTCACAATTAATTCATTAAAAATAATGTATGGTATATTTGCACACGTTCCAGAGTGGAAGATACTCTCAGTGTCGCCCTGGTGAAAGCACCATTCAGAATTGAAACGTTGTTTGAAATGGCTTTTAGCCGTGTTTGGCGACCAGATCTGAATAGTCAGGTATTTCCCCACCTTCCTCTCCCCCACCCAACTACCATCAGCCTTACAACATTCCCCAATTGGGGATGCCATAGTCTCACTGGCTCCAGATGGTTGGGAGCAGTCGAGACTCTTGTGCGGTATTCACATTAAAAAAAAAAAATGTAAAAAAAAAATAGTCTAACCAAAAATGTATGTGAAAAATATTCTTTTGATAAGTGACAATTATTTACCAATAAGTTATAATAAACATCTATATTATTTGTTTTGATATGGCATTACGAATTAGTTAATTAATTTATGATTTCTCTCCGAGTATATTATAATTTTATTTGTTGCTATGACAAATGACTGAAAGAATGTTCCCAAAGGTGCGTTTATATCAAACCAGCAAGAATATAGAGCACGAACCAAGAGCATTCTGTTACTGTTTACCTTGTGTAAAAACGCTCGTTCGCTCGACAAAAGGCGTTTATACCAAGAGAATTTCTGTGGAGTGGGGCAAGAACGAGCATTCGTTCGTGTGGTCTAAACACATCTTTAGGCTTGAATATTTAGAGAATGTTTATTTTTTGCTTGAAGTATATTATTTGATTTTTACGCAGATAAATATGTTTTTTCGTTAGATATAAATTCATATCAGCGCTGAAGACGTAATAATATTTATAAATTTATTAAAATGTATGTTTGCTTTTTTTTTCTTCTTTTTCTGTTTCTTTAAATAGAAAGACTGGGTTACGAAAAGCCTGATAATATTTGAAAATCTCCTGCTGCCATCACAGTAACCGGAAGATGTTGCATGTGTCGTGATGGAGGACTGACGACACCTGGTTGAGACCCAGACGCGATGCCGACTCAGCTACTGGCTGATCAGACTTTATAACTTATGTGGTTTTAAAATTATATAACATGGATTACATTGTACACTTATTTATTTATTGATGATATTATTGTGAATTCAGGATGTTTTATTATTATTATCTTCTAAATTTTTCCTGTCGGTACAAACAAAGATTATTGTTTAGATTCTTATTATTTTGTAGCGTTTTGAAAAAAATATTCATATAAATATGACTTTTTATATATATATGTGTGTTTTATTTATTTGTAAAATTGTGTACCTTGATTGTCATGACAAATATAACTATAGATGCCCACTCTACGCTTGCAAAGGGTACGAGACAATGTCATAAGACAGTTTAGGAATTGTAATCTTTACAGTTGTGTCTATGCAGCATCAAGTAATATAATGTTTATTTCAATCAATTAACTAAAGATAATAATATTATGTTAGGTTATAAAAAACAAGACCGCGATTCTCTCAATCAAAAGGGATATTGCATATCCCAGCAATCTCCATGTGAGTTTAATATGCTGAAATGGCCATCAGTGTGCTTATTAGCAAAATGACTATTACCAGGTTGCTCCTCCATAAAAGAAAATGGTTAGAGTCAAACTGTTGATGGCAAAATATCATCATAAGAATGATACTGTTGAAAATACTATCGATATTACAATGTCAACAAAATATTATTGATCATGGAAGAAAATAATATTAACAAACCTAAATGAAAGATGAAACCGGACAAAAGAACAGAAACTAAAAATATTTCAGTCGCATCTGGGACTCGAACCCAGGTCCTCTGCCTATCCGGGGCAACGCTCAACCGACTTAGCTAATGAGACAAGCTCAATTTGTGTCATCTTCATCGATATCATATCTCTAATTCAAGATTTGTGAATATTATTTTCCATTTTTTAATCTCATATTATTGGCAGCTATTTTTTATGATGTTTACAAAGTTCTACCCGAACTCAATTGCAAACTTAAACAGTGTCTCGGATTTACATCCGACTTTTTATTTATATGAGACATCTATTGACTTTTTTATAAAAGTCTAAAGAATTCAATTTTTAATTATTAATTATTTTTATTGAGATTTAAAAACCTCATTGAAGAAAATAATATTAACAAACCTAAATGAAAGAAGTCGATAGATGTCTCATAAAAATAAAAATAAATTATTGGTTTATTCACAAACCTCCCTTAGTGTTTTCTACGTGCCAAAAATATGTATGACTTCTATCAAATGCGGTGCTCTTTAAGCTATAGTAACTTTCGTTGAACAAGTGAGCTGCCCGTGTGCAGGGCATGTATAGTGCGACGCAGGGGAGTGCTTCCCGCGGCTAAAAGGTTAATATCTAATAAAAGGCTCATTTGATACATACATTTCAAAAATATGAAAAAAATACTTTTCAACGCAACCTTGCTAAGTGTTGAATAATAACATGTTTGAATATTAAATTTCCCTGATGTAGAATCATCTTCTTTTAGGAAGTACCACTAATTTCTAAACACTGTTTGATGTTGATGTGAAAAATATTCACTAGGACCAGTGTTTTTTGTTGCATTATTTTTCCTTTGAACCATATTGGTGCTGCCATTTAAACGATCCATTCTTTTTTAGACAGACTTTACCAATAAATTGTTACACCAAGGTAGGTACAGGCAAATCATATTAGCCCCCTGATAATAAGGATTATATAAGCTGCTGACCAGAGGTGGCTACCAAATTCTACAGTGGGGCGCACTTGCGATTTGTACAGGTCAGCAGTTGTGTACTAATAAAGTATCTGCGGGCTCTGTACATTACGCCCACCTTCTGAGAGGCTAACTTTTTTTAGGCTTCAACGGAGCCCCCATCCCTGAGCTGATCACTTAAGGTTACACCAAGCATATCAATGGAGGGCTTGTTGGGAAGATTGCTTCCATTAAAGGAGACTAGATTGTCATTTCGATCCCTTTTAGACGTAATCAGACATGATTGAGTCTTCGAAACATTAAATTCGACGAGGTTATTCTTACCCTCTCGAGGTAACCGTCCATTCTCTGCTTCAAATTTTTTTGGCATTTAAGAAAAAAAAACATTCAATTTCAAACAGAAAACAAATATTTTACATGTCGTCACTGGTCACTCAGCCGAGCAACAGCTCAACACCGCGCCGCGGCCCTAACTGTCCAATAACTAATGATTTTTTTTATGATTTTAAGTCCATGAATCATTCTGGTTAAAGTCTGCTGGATAGATCTTGTTACACCTGTATAATGTACTCGTATATAAGTTTTTCCCATATAAGAAGTTTTTTTCTGGCCCCTCGAAAAACCTAATAAGAGAGTTTTACTATACACTGACAAAACATTTGCTGTTTCCCTAATTTTCATGTATGAGAATAATAGACTCGCCCTAAGGACCATTTCGACGGCTGGAGGCAAAGGTCACGGGACACCCATTTTGGCACCAGCCTAGTTCACTGACATCCACATTTGTTTTGCGTGATTTTGACTGGGGTAAGCAAATTACAAAGCATTTATAAAAAGGGTCAAACAAAATATTCGTTTTTTGTAAACAAGTCGAACCTTTTTACTTATTTGCTGTTTTACTTATTTGGGGGCCCGTCTAGCTATCCCCTCTTATTTTGGTTTCTTCCTCTTGCTTGTTAGGGCATCTCTATGTATTATTTGCTCTGTGGTATGTACACATATTGCACTGTTTGCAGCAGCCATTTGCTGATCTTACATTATGAATGTGGTTATCCCTGTGATAACCTTTAGTATACAAAAGCATTATCATTTGCAGGTTTTACGCCTTTTTTTGCGACCAAAAGGAGAATAAAAATAACAAGAAATAAATTGAAGGATCTATACCTTGAAGGACTTTATTGAATAATACATGGGTAGGGAACAAAAAATAAACACAACTTAACTCATAAAAAGGTAATTTTCAATCCAATTGATATGGCGTGTGTGTTTTGAACCATTCATTCCAAAATGTAATGTACTAATTAACATATTTGTAATAAACTAAACAGCTAGTGAACACTAGCAAAACAATAAATTTCGAAATTGCTTAAATTAAATACAAAATAATAGAATGAAACAACTCTCACAACAAGTTAGGTAATCGATTGAAAGTGAAAAACCGAGTGAATCTGTATACAAATTTTTATTCTGCATTGACTGCTCTGAATTTTGAACCATTATAAGTAAATTTTTTGGTAAAAATGTGATAATTAGAATGCAGATCTGCAGTAAATGTTTGCTCTTATTGGGTTCAAAAATTGTATCTCTCTTTTTACTGTTCGGTTATATATTTTCTATTATCATTTTGAGCAAGTTTTTACTATTTTTTAAAAGTAAATTGTACAGGAAAGATTGATTGTAACTATAAAGGCAAATAAGTTTTCGAAATAATTCAATAATAATATATTATGTAGTTAATTTATGTATTATAATAATAGTTTTACTCAACTTTGGAAAGATTTTGCAACGTATTTAGTATTTTATAATGCTGAAGCAGTACTATCAATATTCAGTGAGATTCTTCTATAAGGTTTTCAAAGGGACCGCAGAAAAGCAACTTCTTAACCTTTTAGATGCGGGAAGCGCACCCCTGTGCCACACCATACATGCCCTGTACGCAGGTAACTCACTCGTGTGCCGCAAAGCTTCTATAGTTTAAAGAGCCCCACGTGTGACAGAAGTCATAAATATTTTTGACGTGTAGAAAAGGTTAAGCATGGAAACTTCTTATATGGAAACTTTTTAAGAGGGTTTCACTGTATAATGATAATAATAACTGGATGAATTGTAAAGCACCCGTTTTTGTGAAAAACCACCTCGAAGGTGGTATAAGTTCAGCAAATCAAAAAACATTTGGAAAATGTAGAAACTGAACTTTTTGAAAAATTGAGAATAATATGCAGTTAGCAAGGTCCAATTCAAAGCAGTCAATATGAATGAATCTCACCAATCAGCCCATCGATTTTACCTGTAGTGAGAGTAGTACATAATAATTAAAACAACAATAACAATTTATTATTATCAGCAAAATTTCTTATTTTTGTGATGTTCAGTTACTACATACACTGCTCTTTTAAAATGGCAGGAAGAAGAATTCAAGGTTTGGGTGAATTTATGAACTTTGCGATAGTAGATAATGTTATTTTATGTGAGGGTTGCTTTGTTTTGATAAATAGACATGTTAACGACATAAACTAATGGTAATTTTTAATACATTGTAAGGCAAATTATTATAGGTACATTAAAATTTGTAAATTTGTATCATGATTATATATATTATTTATTGCTGCTAGATCAGATGCGATTTGATTTCATTCGTGTCCATATTTTAAAATGCATTTTAGTGAAAGGAGGTAATGTCATGATTATATATATTATTTATTGCTACTAGATCAGATGCGATTTGATTTGATTTGTGTATATATTTTAAAATACATTTTACTGAGAGAAGATAACATCATTATAATATATATTATTTATTACCACTAGATCAGGTGCGATTTGATTTGATTTGTATATATATTTTAAAATACATTTTACTGAAACGAGGTAATGTCATGATTATATATATTATTTATTGCTACTAGATCAAATGCAACTTGATTTGATTTGTGTATATATTTAAAAAAAACTTTTTTACTGAAAGAAGTTAACGTCATGAGTATATATATAATATTTATTACTGCTGGATCAGATGTGACTTGATTTGATTTGTGTAAATATTTTAAAATACCTTTTACTGAAAGAAGTTAACGTCATGAGTATATATATATAATATTTATTACTGCTGGATCAGATGTGACTTGATTTGATTTGTGTAAATATTTTAAAATACTTTTTACTGAAAGAAGTTAACGTCATGAGTATATATATAATATTTATTACTGCTGGATCAGATGTGACTTGATTTGATTTGTGTAAATATTTTAAAATACTTTTTACTGAAAGAAGTTAACGTCATGAGTATATATATAATATTTATTACTGCTGGATCAGATGTGACTTGATTTGATTTGTGTATATATTTTAAAATACTTTTTACTGGAAGAATTAACGTCATGATTATATATATTATTTATTACAGTTGGATCAGATGCAACTTGATTTGATTTGTGTATATATTTTTAAATACGTTTTACTGAAGGAAGATAATGAATCGCATTAAGATAATATATCACAATGTGTATTTTACTATAATGTGGTAATCCATAGATTACACTACACTTTGATATACATGGATATTGTAAAAAAAAAAATTTACACAAATAAAATAGGTACACAAAAAAGGTTTTCATAACTTAACTAAGATCAAACATGCTGTAAAAACAGGATGAATTGAAAAAAAAATTATGTGGATATAATACACATATAAAACACAGTAAGCCACAGATTATGAAAGTACACACAGATGTGTACTTTAGGTACCTACTGGAGCAATGTAAAATAAAAGTGACGTTTAATAACTGAAAATAACAAAAGATAAAATGAGAATTATTCCATTAATTAGCTAAGAAGTGATCACACCGTGTAGTTGTTTGTATCAGAACCTAAAACCCAAGGGAATCATTTGATAAAAAAATAAACAAAAATGTCAACTTAAAAAATATTATGCTATCTACCGCTGAAGAGGTAGGTTATAAAAGCTATACTTTCTATTTCAGTGTTCTTTACAAATAAATTCAGTTATTGACACCCAATAACAAGCAGAAAAATATTATGACCTTAACAAAACAAAAACAACAAAAAGTAATAAAAAAAAAAATAAAAAAACATTAATTAGAAGCTAACATCTAAAACTAATAAAACAATGTTAAGTATGTTGATATTACATATATAGTTTTTCAGAAGAAACAAAAGTGTTTACTTGTTCTTGTTTTCTTAATTAAAGTTTATAGTGATGCTTACATATTGCTTTGGTTCTAGTAAAATTCATCAGCAACCCGAGTTACCGAATAAAGCTTCTTCAACACTGGAATAGCGGGCAATGATACAAAATTAGGTATAGGCATTCATATGTAAAAGAGTTTGTATTAATATTATGGAGAAAAGTGAAACATAATAAAATGATGGACTGATATCCAGCCAAAACTTTAACATACTTATAGTATGAACGTGAATTCAGTCGACATATTACTGTTACATTAAACCTAATACAGCTTAAGATATGGTTTATCTAAAAATATATTTTAGGCAAGTTATTTTGACTGCAAATATTGTACATAGTCGGCAGTACTTTTTGAAATATTAGCACTATGTATTGTGGTTATTCATTTGTCACTTGTACAAACATATATTATTATTCATGGTGACACTGAGCTGAAAGCAGCTTACTAAAATTAAGCAAATAAATATTTAAATTTGTGAAATTTAGGTAGAAGTCCGCTAATTAAAACATGAGCAGATTCTAGAAACAAAAACAATGTAATAAATTAAAGGATCTGGATAAGGTATCTTAACCAGAATGTAATGAGTTAAAGTTAAAGCTTGTATATGTTAAATACAACACTGTACCTATCTAATTAATTTTACACAATAAGGCTTTTAGTTTATTTATACATCTTTGTTCATAACAGGCGCTGGTGGACAGACGGGTTATGTGAGAAATACATTGTCTTATTTTTTTTATAAGAACACAAATATTTGTGCTGTTGAAGATTATGAAAACTGGCACTGAACATTAATTACATTGTACATATGAGTAAAATAAATAATTATTATTCCTTCATTATTTAATGAAACAAATAAAATATACTACATTTGTTAAATCGGTAAAATACTTTTATAAAGCAATAAATAGAAAGTTTTAAAATTGTAATGAAAGTAATTCAAAATGATTTGTTAATACTTAAAAAAAATAATTTTTTTTTAGTTTTCACAATCTTAGTAGCACTTAGAACAAATCTAATTTATTTTATTAAAAATACCTTTTTATTTCAGACATATGAGAAAATTAGTTGTAGTGTTTCATGGGTTCGGAACATTTATTGCAAATTGATGAAAAAGACTTATCGTCAGGATTATTATCTAGGTTCATTATTATAATTTCAGTCTTTTTCAAAATTTGTGCAAATGCACATTTCTTATTTGAGAGCAATTTAACACAGCGAAACTCCAACTGATGTTTGGTTAAATACATATATTACAATAAAAATAGACGCTTTAAAGATTTTATACTAAAATAGATTAAATTCAACTTTCACAATGTGTACGTAGCTTGTTCATATTTAGAATAAATGCTTTCCATAACAGCTATGATTAGCACATAAAATTATCTAGGTAAAAACAATTAGATTGAAACTAGGTAAAATCGAAAATTAAAGTGAATAGCTGCAAAATATTTGCAAAAAGCTGCTTATTTATAATCAGATAAAAACCATCGTCGAGCGATTGCAAATGTTTGCTAAAATGATCAGATTTACCTATTTTCAACCCAGAATTTGAACTGGGCCAGTTATAATATGCATTTGAGGTAAAATGAAAATCCTGCCTTTTTATTTGTCAACTTGGAGATTCGCTACGTCACGTGATGTTCTCATTGGAAGTCTTCGCATCTCTGGCAAGCCCCGGGAACGTCAAAGTCCAGAACCATGAGCTTAGTTTCCTCGGTGCCGTTCCTGGAGCCCACAGCACAGACCAGCTTCGTCCTGGAGGCTCTGATCCTCCACACCACTCCGCCCGAGCCTCCGGATTCCAGGGTCACCAAGTTGCGTATGAACTCCCCAGTCCGAATGTCCCACAACTTTACAGTACCGTCGTCTGAAGATGTTATGACAAACCGGTTGTTCGATTGGAGGCAAGTTACAGCTGACTGGTGTTTGTTAGGGCCTGGAATTATATGCATGCGTGTTATAGTTCAATAAATTATGTAAAAATCCCTACAGTAGCAATAGGCAGCCCACTCACTGGGTAGAGAAGATTATCTCCTCATTTATGCACCTCTAACCACAGTTGACACAGGAAGAGGGAGAAATGTTCGCTGGCAATGTATACAAATTTTACAATACGATATATCCGTACCTACGCAGGGACATGCAGTTCATAATGGTTTCATGACAAAACAGAACATCGAAGAAAAGTGAAACCTAACCTATCATTTTATTGTGTTCTGTTTTGTCACCGTTCTGTATTATCTGGTTACCATCCATAATAAATGTTATCGAAAGAATAATAAAAAAATTAGGTGATTTTCCATAAATTAATGAGTTTTTTTTTTCAATTTTATTTTGAGGCATACACAGTTTTGTTTGTGTACTGCATGACCCTGGTGAGATACAGTAATTGGAAAAGGAGTCATCAGACCACGTTATCGATACTAGTAATATATTTTTTAAATTTTCCTTATTTTTAATGACATTTTAATACGAGAAAAAGAAAGCACTTGTTAAATTTAACAGAAAATTTTCATGATGTGTTTTTATTGAGGGTTGATAAAGTTTTTTCTGTAGATATACTTGTAATTTTAAATTCGGCATCAGAATAAATCATACCCCTTTGCATAGCTTTATCACAGTGAAATGCAAATGTTTATGTTTCACATATTCGTCAAAAAAGAATTTACTCTGTGGCTTGCCATAATATAAAAAGATAAATTTGTTTATATTAAATTTATTTCACTTTGTGCAACGCCTTTGAAAGTTGGAAGGCCAAACACCTGTCACACATAATCATAAAATATCACTAAATTCAAATAGAAAGGCAATAAACACAAAAACCTAAAAATCAATTCACCATATAAATGTCTTAAATTGAAGGCACAGCATTTATTTTTTTTTAATCCTTAGTTTTTATAGTTTTTTCATCATAACTCTAAATAGAAAAAGATTTAACTATTTTCAGAACCGCCAAAGTCAACTAATGCCAAGGACACTTAAAGCTGAATTTTAAAGGTTAAGGCCTAATTCCCGAGGACTAGAATAAAATTTCGGGGGTGGGAGGAATGAGGTAACTGACAACGGGGAATTTCAGAGTATGTCGTGTCGACCGCCCGAGCGGCGATGAAATGCTATAGGTGGTACCCTCTAGTGATGAAAAAGACCAAATAATCGTGATTTATGTTTGTTCGTTATTAACCGAACATAATCGATGAATTGCCCTAAAATCAAAAATTAAATAGTTTGAACATGAAACGCTTGATAATGCATATCTTGTAAACTACGTTTAAGTTGAATTTAAGTTGTACGTAAATTTCGACGGAAATATTACCTATCCCAAAAGAAGCACGTGTTTTTATGATTTTTACCAAATTTCGATCAAACTTGTGTGATAATTGATGTAGAAGTAAACCAATAATTATTATTTATAACACAATTTTGAAAAGGTTCCCCTCCAGTGCGCTTTACACTAAATAACCTAATATAAAATGAAATAATATAATAATGTGAGTACCTACATCAAGTGAATATATTGACAAAATAAATAAAATATCAGTCACTATCATTAATTATTATTCTTTATAAAAGGGTATTTATGAAAAGGTAACAAATATCAATGAAATGTAAAAAGTACAAGATTCAACAACAAAAATTAAAACAACGCTCATCAGTGAAGAATACACAAATAATTTAAATATAAAAAAAGGAAAATATTTTTTCATCGCAGCACGTAACAATATCATTTCTTTCTCAGACGCTTTCTCTCAACTAGCATTCCGTCGAAATCTAAGATATATAAATCTAAGATGTATCTAAGATATATAAAGGATCACGAACATTCATAGACCTCGTTACTCGAGGATCGATAAGCTCGGGAAGAATGCAATCCATATAAAAGTTGGTTAATTTAATAAGCATTTTTTCTTCGCAGAATTTGTCATCCCGAAGTACAAGCTCAACTTTTAAAGTGAAGTCTGAGCCAGTCCAAAAGGCAAAAGTGCACTGACTTTTATTACTAATGTGTAATTGGCCCTGTACCTGGAAATACCAATCGTGATTTTGATTTACACGATATTTTTTCCTGTCTAATTTCCAAAATGATACTTTTTTTTGTAATCGCGTCTTCGGCGGTCACACCTTTTGCGGAGGATGGGCATTTCAATTCAACGATACAGTTATTACCGGATAAACCATGAGGCGTAGCTCCAAAAAAGCAATGTTATAGACTCTTGTTTACATAACTGCCGAATTGCGATTGGCTCATTTATTTTTCCATATTTAATTGATTCTACGTTTTGTAAAGAATGTCCATATAGCTAAGTTTTAACCAATGGTGCACGACTAATCATTCTTTTACAAATCTTCCCAAACCATAATGCTGTCAAAAGATTTCGACGCCTTCCACCACTTTCAGACTGTAAAATGGTTTCCATTTCAATTCGCTGACGTTCTGGAGAAGAACAAATGATATGTTATCCACATCCGGCTTTTGACATGCATCACCGTATTCAGAATCTGGTTTTAATGAATTCTGTGTTTTATTTTTTATTTTTGTCTTAGTTATATTGTTGTTTACTAATTCTTCAAAGTTTATTTGCTTCAAAACGTTTCAAAATATTACGCGGTCTGCTATCAAAAACCGTTTTATGGAGTACATAGTGCGGACGTTTTGTATTAAACGCAACAACAGCTGCTGCGCACCTCCTAGTTTAAAAGACTGTTTTGTTGAAAAATTAATTCTTTTCCCACGCACTATTTTGGCGACAACGCTATTATATGATTCTGCAATATTGTTATCAACATTATATATTAAGCTACGGGAATTAGAACCCAAACGCGAACAAAGTTGTGAGTTTAGAAAGTAAGTTTTTGGGTCTTGAATATAGTTTTTCTCATCCACATGCTTACAGACATGTTTAACACGATCATTGCTGACACCGCGCGTCACGCGTTGACAGTAATTTGACCGAGGCGCGTTGCGCCGTCTGTTCCATTTCCGGTCTAAAACAGACGCAGCCATGTGGTTTTGAGTCGTTTCTAGCCTCAGCGCTAGGCACTGTCACTGTTCGGCAGTTTGAATAGATCCGTCATTCATACCGGTCGTTAGAAGCATTTTGTCATTGTCGTGCATAAAGCAGCGTTTACACGAGCAAAAACAGTAGATAATGTTGTCCATACGAAATTTTTCCGCATGTAAATACTCCTTTAGTTCGCCATAATAAATAAAACATTACACATTCCTCTTTCTCGTTTTCTTTCTGAAAAAAAAAACAGTAAATTATGATGTCTATACAATATTATGCTCATGTAATCAGTCCTTTAGTTCGCTCGACCTTTCAGTCAAATGTTCTCAGGGTGGCATTAATATGTACGAATTTTAGTTAGCAATGAACGTGTTAATGCTTTTCAGAATATCTTTGTGTAAATTCCAGATGTTGGTTTCAATCAAACAATTTCCTAAAATCCTGTATTCAATAGCAGATGTGATGGATCTACGCAAATGGAGTAATCTTTCACTAATAATTTTGCGAAAGCGTATGGGGTACTTACTGTGTATCTGTAGAAAGTAAATGGTCTTTAGTTGTACAATTGCTTAAAAGGTGTGTTTATCCAAATATCACTTTAAAAGTGTTATTTAAAAAAAAAATAATTTATCCCCGCTTCACTTCTAAAAATAATTCACTCTATAAGGAAATTAAAAAAAAAAAATGCTGTGACAACATCATCCTACTTTTCAGTATTTAGATATCTATATCGAAGTGTAAAATAAAATTTTCAATAAAAAATAGAACAAGTCCTATTTTCCATATAGAATCTATCATATATAGAAAGCCGACCTGAAAGGAATCTGTACGAAAAAAATCTATCGTCTAAAACACCCGTAGGAACATGGTTATAGCGAAGGTGAACCCTGTTATATTCTACACCGCTGGCTATAGAAACCAGCCGCTGAATTGGCAGCTTCAATAAAAAAATCAGCTTGCTTCTGCAATGATGAATGACAACATAATGACCTACTGTTAGTATGCCCTTTTTTCTGATGTGCCCACGTGTTTACGGAAGTTTTGTGCGAAAAAAAACAGACGTCCTACCGCGTCAAAACAAACTCTCCTACTGACTCGATATAATGCAATCAGCTTCGTTATGTTGTAATGTTGATGGTTTCCGTGTACGGAAATCTAACATATTAATCGCTTGGCACTGAGAGGCCAAGATAATGGTCGTAATATTAAAAAAAACTGTTTTTATTTATTTAAGCAATGTTTTAGTGGCTTTTTAAATAATCTGGGTAACTGGGGATTTAGACATCGTTGATGTTATAACAATGAGTATTTTTATAATTCTCCTCTATTTAGAATTAAAGGATAGAAATGAACTTTAAACTATTGTTAGAGGTTTTGTAAATATTTTTTTACGCAATTGCTTTAAATATTCTAACACATGTTCACAATGCAGCGTTTAGAAGAACATATTGTTTGTTTGAAACATAATTTTATTTTGTGATAAATAACCTAGAAATTAGCTAAAAAAATCATCAAAAACAGTTGCCGTACAGCGTCGAGCGGTAACATAGCCTTAATTAATTAAATTTGAAAAATTTTGTGATTTGAGAAGATGAATGAAAGTCCGTGGATATTTTTGGTATCAAAGGATGCTGAAAACAGTAATTTTAATGTAAAAAAAAACTTACTTTCAAACGATTTAACAGAAAAACAAATATGTATGTCATGTTATGTGTTCCAAAAGTGAACAATAAATACTCGAATAGTAAAATCTGCTGTGATTCGAGAATATAAATAATGTGTATTGCTGCTTTCTTGACGTGCTTTCTTTCTTTCTTCAGTTGATGGCTCGCACAGAAACATAATCTACAAGGACAAGATGTGAATAAGAATATGAAATAATTACCAGAAAGTGTGTGGAGGCATTGGCCAGTGATGATGTCCCATATTTTAACGGTACTGTCCGCATTTCCAGAAACTAATATGTTGGATCTAAGCTCCATTCCAGAGGTCAGGGACTGATGTCCCATGAGTGTATGCTTTTTGGCACCAGTTTCGACATCCCACACCATAATGGAGGTGTCAAGTGATCCGCTTACCACATGGACTCCGTCAAACTAGAAGGAGAAAAGAATACTTTTAAACAGAAAGCCGTTGGTTTTATTGTTGATTGTATGATTACTATGGGGCTAATTAATTATGATTTACGAGGTGTGTTCAAAAGAAAAGGTGAATTTTGAATTTTCGCGGGCTGTGTACATTTGATTATCGAATTTTTTTTTTGTTATGTTGGTACACATATGTTTATCATATGTTAGCATTATCAGCCATTTTCGATTAGTGGTTTGTTTTTGACAACTGGAAAGGTTAGTCACGTTTTTGTGTGTTCTTCGATTTTTTACTTTTGAAAAAAAAGGATCAAAGAATATGTATTAAATTTTGCGTTAAAAATGGAATAAAGTGCTCCAACGCACTTAAAATATTGATTGTGGCATTCGGCGAGTCTACTTTGTCCCAAAAAAGTGTTTATAAGTGGTACAAGCGCTTTACAGAAGGCTGAAAAGATGTTAATGACAATGAGCGTCCTGGAGTTGCAACCACGTCAACAAACGAAGAAAACATCGAGACAGTGAAGAAAATGGTTTTGGAAAATAGTCGAACCACTATTAGGGAAGTTGTAGAGGATGTTGGCATATCAATCGGCTCATGCCATGCAATTTTCTCGGATGTTTTGGGCATGAAACGTGTGGCAGCGAAGTTTGTTCCGAAATTGCTAAATTTTGAGCAAAAGCAACGTCGCATTAGTATCGCTCAGGAGTTGTTGAATGACGTCAACGACGATCCAGATTTGCTCAAAAGGGTCATAACTGGTGATGAAACATGGGTATATGGTTATGACGTCGAAACCAAGGCCCAATCATCCCAATGGAAGCGGCCAGAAGAGCCAAGACCGAAAAAAGAAGGCCAAGTTCGATCAAATGGGATGATTTTGCTCACTGTTTTCTTCGATTACAATGGCGTGGTGCATCATGAGTTCTTGCCAACAGGTCGTACGGTTAATAAGGAATACTACAAGGAAGTTATGCAACGTTTGCGTGAAGCAATATGGCTCAAACGATCGGAATTGTGGAAAAACAAATCATGGATTTTGCATCACGATAATGCACCAGCTCACACATCAATGCTTGTTCGTGATTATTTGACCAAAAACAACACCGTAATCATGCCTCAACCACCGTATTCACCAGATTTGGCTCCCTGCGACTTTTTCTATTCCCGAAACTGAAGAGACCAATGAAAGGAAAGCGTTTTGCCACAATTGATGAGATAAAGTCAGAATCGAAGAACGAGCTGATGGCCATACCGAAAAGCGCATTCCAGAAGTGCTTCGAGGATTGGAAGAAGTGCTGGCATAAGTACATTATATCTGAGGGGGATTACTTTGAAGGGGAGAAAATGGATATTGATGAATAAATAAATACTTTTCGAAAAAATTCAAAATTCACTTTGAACACACCTCGTATATCCAAAAGTACACAGATACAAGGGCGGTTCGAAAAATTTGGTTAAAAGTGAAGTAGAACATATTTTTTCAGAAAAAAACCAATATTTCATTTTTCAACATTGCCTCTTTCGAAAGGCTACACACTTGGTCTTTCACGCTTTCCAATCTTTTCAACCCATTGAAACAAATCTTCTGAAGCTCTGCAAAAAAGTTGTTGACAATGTTGGCCATTTTTCCTTTAATTCGGCTTTCAAATGGTCCATAATCAGCTCTCGTGATTATCTTGCCCAAATAAAAATAGTGGATCATGATAACCTCTTGGCAATAAGTCTCAACCCCAGAAAACAGTTGTCAAGACCTTGTTTGCTGATGCAACCACCTCGGTCTTTTTTGTTGCTGATTAATCTGGTAAAGTTCAGTTTCAACTGTTTTTTGAACTCTGGCGTGTAGTGATTAATCCAAGTCTCATCCACAGTTAAAAAATCTTGATTAACCATTGCTAAACACTACTTTGAAATGTCCATTCGACAGCTTTTTCATATGTAAATCTTCATGCAGGACTTTATGCCCTCATCCAGTTGAGATGTTAAAGGCCTCAGTAATCTCATGGACACGCATTCTGCGATCAACCATCACCTTGATTTTGTTATGATGGAAGCATCCTCAATGGAAGCACAATTCATCGTTTGTGCTCATACGGATGTGTGGCCGTATGAGCACAAACTTATTATTATATATACTTATTATTATTTAAACTCATTAATCCGGTAATGTAGTCTTCAACGCTGGTAGAGTCTCCATAAACTTCTTCAAACTTGACATCGATCTGGGCGGTCATTAAGTTCTTCTTCTATTCAAGTAAATATGGTTTGTGACGCCACAGAACTGATTTTTTTCATTGTGAGCATAATTAGCGTAACTGTAACAACTATCAAATACTAACTACGCACCATACCTGGCCAAAGATT
Source organism: Halesus radiatus (assembly GCA_022606495.2). NCBI lineage: Eukaryota > Metazoa > Arthropoda > Insecta > Trichoptera > Limnephilidae > Halesus > Halesus radiatus. The sequence goes on from JAHDVE020006645.1 coordinate 121,426, forward strand.
TGTCAGACCTTGTTCAAAGAATCATACTTGTCAACGGTGAAAACAATTTTTAATTTATGGGACCACAACATATAAATTGTTCAAACTTTTTAAACCGCCCTCGTACTAGCTGAAATTCTTTGAATGCAACAAAAATTGCCATCCTGATGTATGGTTTCTAACAGGAATATTCACAGTGGAAATATTTTACACTCAATGTGAACACTACTTGACTTCATCAATTTATTCATGAATAGGTCTGACTAATTCTGTCTGTTGCTAAGTTAAGCAAAGTTCAATTATAAAAGGACAGCTGTATTAGCAGTTGTAAGAAGAATTAATGCTTATTCTATCCCTTTTCAATATTTACCTTCATAACATGTTGGAAAAAGTTAACAGATAATCTCTAGAAGTCTGATACACACCGATTTTAAAGAAAATTGATATCGCCTTAAATCAGGGGCGGCTCGTGATTAATGGGTGTGCTAGAGTTCAAAGATATTGGTGTTGTTGTAGCTGATACCAATATTTTTGAAAAAAAAATACAAATAATATTTTTGGCTGTAATAACGTCAATAATGTCGAATTTTTCTATCATAGCAGTCAATTTTTAATTTTTCTATCTTAGTAAAAATTCACAAGCCGCCATTTCCTTAATCCCTTGGGTATTCAAGTGGCGTAAACGCCACCAAACATCAAAACCAGTCGAGTCTCATAGTGGCGTTTACACCACCTACTGCAACGGATTCATAAAAGTCGTTATATCTCCTTTTGTATTACAGTTGGTTTCATGATTAAAAATAAAAACATATTTTTAAATACTATTAATGGCATTCGCCAATTCGTAATGTTAACTCCTAAAAGAGTCTTTCATCTGCTTTCGAAAAAATTTATTTGAGGTTGAATGACATATTAATATATATTTCACGATGAAATTATCTTATGTGAGAGGTCATTATAACTGACGAGTGAACAAATTCCAGTAACCCGAGGGGTTAAATAAGACCTTTCGACTCTTGATGGTGATGGGTCAAAAAATTGATAATCTGTGCAAGAGATAATTTCGATGTTTGAAAATGTTTAGTCAATTTCAGCAGAAGTGATGAAAAATTAAACTTACTTCCGGCACATGGACATGCTAACACACTTCTATCTGTTTATCTCTTTAGTGTTGGAAGCGTATTATTTAATGAACTGTTTCTGTTACATCATAAACTAAAGAGCACAAAAAGGGTATGAAGACGTACCTGCAGGCTATACACCCTATTGGTGTGTCCGGCCAGTGTGTGAAGGCACTCGCCCGTCTCGGGGTTCCACACCTTGACGAAGTAGTCGTAGGCCCCGCTGACCACGAGGCGCCCGTCATACTGCACGCAGCGCACAGCCGCCATGTGTCCCACTAGCACGCGCAGGCAGCGTCCGTCCGTCACATTCCACACGCGCAGGGTCGCGTCACGCGAGCCCGACACCACCCTGCAACAAACACGCCATCAACCCTCATTGAGTTCCATCACACAGACACCAAACGCTCTCATTGGCTTTATTATGAAGTCACAACATATTTGCCAATGTGTTTATGACAACACAATGTTATTGGTAAGATAATCTCAACTCTCTTCACTCTATCTCATAAATGACACATGTAACCGAGGTTTCAACACAACTCTCAGCGGTCACTTTTATTTTCAACATGCAATATTACTTCCATAGCAAATTTGTCTACCTCATTTTTATAAAGTCGCAAACAATATGTTAGATTACAATGATATTATTGTAAGATAAAGTATTAACATCAACACATTATCCTGGCACTTTATATCTTTCGTTAATCTTATGAAAATATAACAACTAAATATTCCCTTGTTGAAAAACAAGCAATACATACATCATTTTCTACTTTTAAAATGTCTGCTTATTTATTTTCTAATATCCGACACGGGAAAGTTCGTTCTATTGAGGGTGAAATAAATGATTGGAAATATAACTTCGGCACTATCGACTGTGTCTTGGTCAAAGGTGTTATTCCACACTTTTTGGCAAGCAAAAATAGGCTGTAAATAAGTTATTTGAACCTCCGTGACATGAATATACTAATGCCTAAGTTTCTTTCCCAAAAGGTGTGGGATAATATCTTTCACTGAAATACAGACGATATACTGTTTAGAACCAAACTAGAAAAAGGATCATACAGAATAATGATGAATCATGAATTCAGAACCTAAATGAGCATAAAATCATAAGATTCTGTAGGCCCCAAAGACTGTGAGGGGCAGGCCCTGTGCAAAGAATGTCAAGTGACAGAACACTGAAATGGGTGCCCCAGTGGAAGTGATTCAGAGGCAGACCGAGAAAGACAGACTGACTGTGTGGAAAAGACAGGAGACGAATGGCAGGGGTAAGGCACCTGAGCCAGTGGAGAACATTAATGGAGGTGAAATCCTGGGATATAGAGCTATGATGATGATCTTTTATACGGACATTCTTCAAACAAAGGTGGAGAAGAAAACTGTAACAACATTCCTCCATGAACCCCTCAGTGCGATAACAATGTTAGATCCGAAACTGCATGCAAAACACCAAATGTTTTACTATAGCTTCAGATGAATTTAAAAGTGGCCTAGGAGTATGTATAATTTATGACAATAATGAAGATGGAAATGAATAAAAATAAATGTAGAAAACAAACAAGGAATGGGTGGAAAGGGAAAAACAAACACCTATGAAACGAAATGACGAAAATGAGATGAAAAATTATATTTTCATCACAATGAAAAAAACCAATAAGCATGCAAAAAAATTTTTTTTTCTTCTGCATGAAAAAAAATAGAAATCAATTTTCGCATTTCTTCTATTCTTCAAATAATAATAATACTTGGACGATTTATATAGCGCCGTTTTTGTGAAAAATCACCAAAACTCAAGGGAATTTCAACTAAGTGATGGGTAAGGAAGGTAGATACTGTGGATAAGTGACATAACGGTAGGAACCAAACATACCATCATTTCGAAATTCAACAACATCAATAGAAACCATTCTTCAAAGGGGGAGGACAAAAATGAAACGAAATTCTTCCATGTACCCCACCCACAGTGTGATAATAAACAGTAAACATAATATAGACCCAATAAAATACATAATTGTAAATGACAAGATAAAAGGCCTAGTAAAAGTCATTACTAATCTCGGATTCGCCAACGCAGATGCAGGGTCGAGCAGTAGACAAATAATAAAAAAATTTAATATGCAAAAAGATACACAAAAAACGCATATTTTTTATTAGCATTTGTGAGCTAAACACCATATACTAATCTAAAATAAGTGTTTAAGTTGTTTAAAAAAATAAATTATTAAACAGCTCAGCACTGATCGCGAAATCTGGATCCTAATCATAACTTTTTATAATATAAATGCATAAATTTGTTTTGAACCACTACAATTAACATAATAATCGACCGGTTTCGGAAGTGCCTTTCCTTCGTCAGGAATTTATATTATATTATAATTATGGCAAACCACAAAGTAAATGCTTTTTACGAATATATAACTAAGATTAGTGCCCTTTATATGTGACGTCAATTAATCATTAATGGTGAAATTAGAAACAACACGATAGCAATAATACATACATATTGCGCCTCATTGATATGGAGTTTATGCTCTCTGCTAGCAACCATGCTAATGAAAAGTAATATGTAGGGTTTTTTTTTTGTCTTTAAGTATTTTTCTACATCATAGACCAAATGGGGATATTTTAATAGCAGTAGTCAATATTTTGTATTTTGATAGAAAGCGGCCACTTTGTGGTTGGACATATTAATGAAACAAAACGATCACTTTGTTTATAACAATGACATTTATTTAATTTTTTATTAAGACTGACCGGTTTCGTTTAACACAAGCATCATCAGGGTACAAAATTAAACACAGTGAAACCCGTATTTTATGTCCCCGGATTTAACTTCTTCCCGCCAATTACGAGTTATTATTTCAGTCCCTATGTATTTTAGTACATTTATTACCCGAGTTTTACGTTTTTTTCCCGCAATTTACGTCGAAAATATTGAAAATGTGTGATTTACACGCAATTGACAATAAGTCGGCGCAGAAGACACATGTTTATCTGTCGTGCCGTAATTGGCGGCCGTACGGCGCGAAACGCCGTGATTGGCCGCCCACTTTCAATTTTAGCTATCTGTGCCGTGATTGGACGCGCACATGACAATGCGCCGGTGCAGTTGTCACATTTTTATCTGCCGTGCCGTGATTGGTCGACGGCTTTCAATTTTAGCGATTTGTAAAATGTTATAACATCTGATCTGTCCAGTTGGATTTTCCGATTTTCCTATTCGGTTTTCAACTCGATTTGTGACGCGTCTTTCTGTTTGAAGTTATTTGCGATCATCATTTAAACACAGTTTTTTCAACCAAAAAAATTAACAAAGATTATTTTAAAAAAAAAAGTTGTTTTTTCATTTTCCCCGATTTACATTTTCCCTCCATTTAAGTTTTTTTTTTTCAGTCCCTTGAAAAACGTGAAATAGGGGTTTTACTGTAGTTAAATTTTTTACTATTGTTCACGTTTGTTTTATTTCATCTATATTTTGTATTCCACAACAATTATCCACATAGTTAGCAGACAAACATCATCATTGTACATTTACCACAAATGGATCGCAAGAGGAAGAGGTTAAGGATATTCGAGGTAAACATGATACATCTGTATATACAATTAGAAATTCAATGAGATTAGTGATTGCACCCGGGAATATTCCCGACCTAATATAAATTCCCCAAGCCGGGAACTTATTTTCGTCGGGAATCTATTTTCTTTTAAGAAAGTTATTCTAAATGAGGCTGTCTCCTAATTTTTTTTTTATTTTGATGACCTATTTAAAGAGTTAATAATGACAGTCAAATTAGTTTTTCAATATTTCCAAAAATGACAAAGTTATAAGCTTTCAAAGTGAACTTGGGCAAAACATATACAATTTTGTCTTGTGATGTCACATTAGACAAAATTCAGTAGAATTGATAATCCGAATAGCAGTGCTGCAATACTGCCATGCCAGTCATTGTATGTACCGTGTTCTCACACAGTTATTGTCCAATTGCATATATTAACATTTCAACGGCTCATGTCTTCGGTACTGTTCAGGATATAGCAAAAATTCTGAAAGTACTGTCCTCGGCATGTTCTAAATGTAATCTAATAATAATTTTTTAATAGTGCGTAGGACAGTATATTTCATAAAATTGATATGTCAGCCCATTACGGAAAAAAATTGTTGAAGTGATTGTCAAATGGTTTGCTGGTCGCCGCGGTGCGGCCATATGGAAAATATTGCCAATGTAAAAATGTGTATAAAATGGATTAAATTTCGTATACTTTTACTTTGTAAAATATTTCTGCCAAACAGTCAATATGTTTCTGTATTGCAAGCAGTTGTGACCTATGTGATAACCTTACTCATTCACTTTTATAGTTATGATACACATTATGCAACCTATCATGTTTACACTTCGTCGTAATCAAAAACACAATTATGTCAATATTCCTTAGAATAACAAGAAGAAACCTGCTACAGCTGTAAACACGTTATTGTTTGGATTCAAAGGCGAAACAATAAAATTTCGTAATAAAGGTTATTTGTTTCCACCTAGCTGAAAGGGAACTTTCAGTCAAGTTGAAAAACAAGTCAATATTACAGTAGAACTCTGTTAATTCAAATTTCGCGAGACTTTTAAAACCAAATTTTGAATTAACAATTTCGCCCGAAAGTCGACTTGCGCAGCCAGCTCGTCAAATTCAGGTAGGTATTTGAAGAAAAATCGTAAAAATACGACATATTTCCGTGTAAATTGAAATTTCACAGCCAGCCCATAAAATTCAGATATTGAATGAAAATTCGTAAAAATACGACATATTTCCATGTAAATCGATATTTCGGGGCTGAACACCGTCATAGCCGGACCTTCAAATTCAGATATTTGAAGTAAATTTGTAAAAATATGACATATTCATGGGTAAATTGAAAAATCACGACTCATTACTGGCGCGGCCGGCTGTCATATTCAGATTTACGAAATAATAATACGAATAGGATGATGTACAGTGTTTTACCTCCACAGCAGGAATATCACGTTCAGATTGATGAAATTATGATATATTTTCACACAAATCGATTTTTATAATTACACGCACAAATTTTCGTGCGTGAATCACAATAAATTTCGAATGAATGAAAAAATTGCAGGAATTTACATGAATTGTTTTTTCTGGAGACTTTTATTCGCCAAGAATTTTGAATGAAGAATTTTTCAAATTACCGGGGTTCGAATTAACAAAAATAAAAAGTCATTTAATTTAATGGAAATTGACACAGTGAGAGCAAATAACAACATGCTACATAAAAGGACGGCAAGAAAAAAAGTTTTGTGAGAACATTTAATTAAAATTTTAGGAACAGAATATTATTATGACCGTGCTATTTTATTAGTCAACCAGGAGCCAATTCGGTAACTTAACCACACGGAAAGCAAGTATGCCTTTACCTATTAAATACAGTATTACTGAAAATGAGTGGATTGAATACTATTTAAATAATTAATTATCAAAAATAACACTATACTTGTAGCTTTATTATTTGGTGTATATGTATTTTATTTTAAAATAAATAAATGTTGTATGTTACTGCTAATTAATATTTTAAATGACATCAATGTTAGCCAGCTCCAAGGCAAAACGAGGATTAGTTCAGAGCGGTTTATCACTGAAAAAATGTAAACCTTTTATGCTGGCCTTTTCAATGCAATATATCGCACCATGTGACACGTTTTGACATAATGCATGCGTTTTGGTGAAATTGCATGGATTACACTTGACAGCCACGTAAAATGGCCTAAATGATCAAGTATAAGGGTCAATGGAAGAACGTAATCATTTTATAATCATCATAAATCGCAACAACACAACTGATAAAGCAAATGCAGTTTGCAGTCATCATAAATCGCAACAACAGAGTTTATATTCATCATAAATCTCAACAACAGAGTTTGTATTCATCATAAATCACAACAACAGAGTTTGTATTCATCATAAACCGCAACAACAAAGTTTGTATTCATCATAAATCGCAACAACAGAGTTTGTATTCATCATAAATCGCAAGAGAGTTTGTATTCATCATAAATCGCAACAACAGAGTTTGTATTCATCATAAATCGCAACAACAGAGTTTGTATTCATCATAAATGGCAACAACAGAGTTTGTATTCATCGTAAATCGCAACAATAGAATTTGTATTCATCATAAATCGCAACAACAGAGTTTGTATTCATCATAAATCGCAACAACAGAGTTTGTATTCATCATAAATCGCAACAACAGAGTTTGTATTCATCATAAATCGCAACAACAGAGTTTGTATTCATCATAAATCGCAAAAACAGAGTCTGTATTCAGTCTGGGTCCTGACCTGTCATTGTGGAGGTGCATGCAACGGACGGTGGACGTGTGTCCGGTGAGGATGCGTTGGCACGCGCCCGTCCCGGCGTTCCACACGCGCAGCGTCCGGTCCGTAGAGCCGCTGATTACCACCCGCCCGACCATCTGCGAAGACCAGACTCCGCCCGTGTGACCTACCAGGGTTTTGAGGCACTGCAAACAGAACACAAATATAATATTAATTATCTTTCATGAATTAAAAAAAAAAGTGTTTTCATGGCCATAGTATACATTGGTCGATTGGATTACTAAGCTATGATGAGCTTCCGCTTCCTTCTCAAGATCTGCTTACTGACCTTCAAAGCATTGCAGGGAATGGCGCCAGCCTATACATCCGAACTATGCACCCGACAGGACTTAAGCGATAGACAGTTTACTGTGAAGTCAGCAGATATAGATGCTACTAATTGAACTTTCAAGGTCAAATCGAGCCGTCTACTATGATCGCTCTTTTCGTGTAAATGGCCCTCTCGTTTGGAATAAACTTCCCCCAGCTCTTACTAATATCCAGAAATTGACTGAATTTAAACGGGCTTTAAATACAAAATTATTTAAAAATTCTACTGTCTATAAATTTTAATTTCTCTTAAATTTATTGTAAAAAGCCATTTCCTCAAGCCTCTGGTAGTTGTTTGGTTTCGGTTTCCTCGGTATTTATTTTTTTATGTGAAGTCAGTTATTGCTGAACATAACCCGACTCCTGTCTTAAAATGTTACTATTTTTGCAGTATTATTGTGAAATATGTTATTTTTGTATAGCCGTTTATATACTGTATAATATTTTGAAATTTTATTAGATGAATATGCACCTAAGGAGTACTGTAGGAGTAATATTAAGAATAAGCAAGAATGTATGTAATATGTTAAGAATGTAAAAGGAGCACTGTAGGAATACCACTGAATGGAGTTATTTAATAATTTTTTTAAAGTTTATTTATAGTAAAGCGCACTTGAAGTGAATCACACAAAACTGCGCTATATAAATGATTTGTTATTATTATTATTAAGCTAATGTTTCAGAGAGAACCCTTGAAGTATCATACAACATAGGAGTAGTACGTATTTATTTTTTAATGTCAGTACAGTTAAGTACAAATTACTAAACGAAAAAGACAGCCGGTCATAAAGAACATTGAAATTATTTCATCATTGTTGCAAAATTAACGATATATTAGTCTGTACTACCAAGTTAACAGTCATGCCCCACCTATACAACAGGGATGTGGAATTATTATACATATCATGACTGGTAAAAACAAACAAATATGATGACAATGTCAAACTGGGGTCTAAGTTTTTATCTTTTAATGTGCGTTACTGTGGTATTTCACTAAATATTTTGACATTTCTCATATTTTAAGCCTGTCAAATATGCAGTACATTCATTTTTTTAATACCGCATAAGAGTCCCGACTGCTCCCGACCGTCCGGAGCCAGTGGAACCATGGCATCCCCTATCAGGGTATGTTGTGAGTCTGAAGGGGAGGGGTTGTTGGCTGAAGGAAGTACCTGGTTATTCAGATTTCAATATATGTGTAAAAAGATAGAAACCTATCTATAGTTTAAAACTTGTTCGTCAGTGTGACCAATTGATGATTGAATAGAAGCGTGGAGCCCCAATTAGAGTAATCTATGTCAACGTGTAACAGATAGCGATGATTGTATCAAAGTAAATAAATAATCCTTACTCTCCCGTTGAGCGCGTTCCACACTTTCAGGGTGGTGTCGTCCGAACCGCTCAGCACTTTGTTACCGTAGAACTGGAGGCAGGTGATCACGTGATCGTCATGCCCTTTCAGTATCTTCTCGGGAGTGACGGTTCTCGATTTCCAGTTCACTTCTGTGATCCTTTGTCGCATGTATGTTGACTTCCACGGACTATTTGTTGGGGGCATCAGTCGAGTTCTCTTCTTGATACGAGTTATTCCAATGCGATTACATTTTTCCTTCCACAATAGATTGTCATCCGCCAAGAACCTAAGAAAGTTTTTTGTATTTAAAATATACCGTAAAATATATACCTAACAATTAGATTTTAGTCACTGATTTAATCCCGTAGTAGAGTATCCTTCGTGGAAGATAAAAAAGAAAGAATTTTGTTTATTGAGTTATTTATATAAATGAGAAAAGAAAATTGTCAGAAAACATTTACGTATAATAAATAGTGGCTTATTGTT
>JAHDVE020006646.1:0-45438 GCA_022606495.2 Halesus radiatus
TTTATTTATCATAACAAAGATGTATTTACAGATTATAAGTATTTCTGCATTTTTCATTTAAATTTGATAAATATATATTTATCGATATATTTTTTTTTTTAGATATTTATATGATAATTTTTAATACTATAATTAGTATATTGGTAGAAAATAAATATATATCATTTTTTTTTAGATCATTAAGAAAAAAACAGTTTTTTTTCTTTTGTTTATATTAACTTTACTAAAAAATCATGATCTTAAAATTGTTGATTCTAAAACCACAATCCTATCGTTGCTATTTGGACTGCTTTTTTCCATGAAACTATCCTCGGAAATGTAACTATCCATAACAATACTGTCGATTCTCGTTATCCCATCATAAGCCTGCTGGTAGTTCTATGCAGCCTTCTGTATGCTCGTCCTTCTCCCATTTGCCCCAGAATAGTAAAAACATCCCCTATTATTATTGGGATTAACATTATTAATATTGCTAACATAGTTTCTAGAGTTCGAGCCATAGCTAAATTCAAGCTATCTCACATTCAATACACTGTTGAAACCAACACCTGACACTTACAAGTTTTGGACCGGATAGCTTCCTGTGGGGTTCTGGAGATCACGCATAGTGATTTATGGAGTGTAAATTCGGGTTGAAAAATCTTCGATCTTCCAATTCGGATTAACTGGCTATTTATCTGCTCGGGGACTGATTATCGTGGCTGTTTCAATATTGTTGTTATTTAGATTCGGTTTGTTTTTCTGGGAGGAATTATACTGCGACAATCGACAGCCTTTTTCGGGTGTAAGCATTACCTTTTAAGTTGTATGTTAAGTTTCAGTGAGAATAAAAGTATTATTGATTTGAACATTGGATCTTTGCAATTGAGTATAGTTAGATTTTAAGGGTCGATTGATTTTAGTGGGCTGGGTATGGTAGCGCTTCGGTTCTGGCGGAATGAAAGAGTGTGTCAACGGAGTTGTTGGTTGTGTGGTTTGGATCAACGATGCCCATCCTTTGAAATGTTGCATCTTTGTATTAATATTACTGTTATTATTGTTTCTTTTATCATTATTATGACTGTTTTTATCGCAGTTGGCTGGAGAGGTCGAAACTCGGTAGCGACCCTACCATGAAGTCATCGGAGTAGGAGGGGAAAATGGTTTGACCGAGAATTGCATGGAGGCATTTTCATTCTCATTGAATTTATAGCTTGAATTATATTGGATTTCAGGGATGTTAATTCTGCTGGATAAGAAATTGTTATTAGAATTATTATGTGCAATAGTGCTTTGGTAGTCCATTTACATTAAACCTCGATTCACAGTATTCCGTTATTCTAGACAAGGCTTCTATTCGATAGGAGACGTGAGTGTTTCTTTCGGAGTGATCATACTCTTCGCAATTAAAGACTTCGGTAGGTCAGTTGGTTCTGCTTGATTCTTCATCATCTTATTATTATCGAAGCTAAACGATATAATGGCGGATTTTGCCATAGTTCCTCCCTTCGGAGTCAATGGAATGGCCCAGCTAGTTTTATAGGGTTCGAGCAAATTCCCAATTTTATGGTTCATCGCCTAAATCGAATCATTAACATTTTATTATTTCTTGGGGTTGGAGCGATTATTAGCTCGCCGGACGTCCCCTTCAATAACCTGGTCTATTGGCGCAGGACTGGAGATATTTTTGGGCAGTTTGGCAGGATTTGTTAGTCGACATATTAAACTATCAACAGTTTCAATTGCTTGTTGAAAAGATGATTCAAAATTATTGGAAATATTTTTCTTCTTTTTCTCAACGTATTAATAACAAGTTTTTTGGCCAGCTTCGAATAGGTTGAGGGCTGAAAACTCTGCCATCCTTAGCTTTCTACTGAGAAGTTCAAAGATGGTACAACACATGCTGTACTGGCTCATGTGAAATTAGTGGATTTTAGTCGGACTCTCCTTTTGGTTTAACCCAAAATTCTAATTCACCCAAACTCTAACCTCACCACCTAAGGTAAATCCAATCATGCTTTCTTTTACCTAGAACTGTCCGAAAATACCATATAGCTCTTGAAACCCTAACAAACAGTGTTTTAGGATGAGCAAGGCATCCATAAACGGACTCTGGAGTGGCTGGGCGCCGACGATCGAAGCCAGAAAAGGCTTTTTTCTTCGGATTTTTAGGATGTTGCTGAGGGAGTATACCTCTGAGAGACGCTTTACGTGCTCCGTCATCACGTAATAGGAGTTTATTCCTTGGCAAAAGGCAGCATTCGGAACTCGAAAGAGAGCAATAATTTTGACCCAATAGGGATTTCGAGTTGTGCTTCCTCGAGCCTAAAAAAAATTAGCGTGAACCTCTTGTTCCCCTTCCTCTTCCCGACAGTTGATTTCATACCTTTCGAGTTCCTGGCCAGTTTTGAGATTCCTCATGACGAGACAGTTGGTCTTCTCCTTGACAACTTTCCATTCATCTGCTTTCCATGAAGAAAATATTTGTTTGCATAGAGAACTTCCTTGACTAGAACCCATTATGTTTCGATTTGTATAACAATTTGATCGAGGAGAAAAAATAAATAAACTTAAATTGTTGTATATTTATATTTATATTTATTTATTTTATTTATTTTTCGATGTGAATTTATTTTTATTACAATTTTAGAAGTTTATAAAATTAATTTTAGAGAATATAAATTTAAGATAATATATTAGTTGCAAAGAGGAAAAAAAACACTATAAAGTTATCGTTAAGTTTAAGATTTATTGATATTTTTGTAGGTATAACAACCTCAGGGTAAATAAAACAGTGTTGATTAAAACATCTATCGTCTTTTTCTCCATTATTCAATTTTATACATTTTATACATTTTATACATTTTATAGATTTTAAAAAAAAGTATATTTTTAAATAAGAAGAAACCAAAGTCAAAAGAATTTAAAGAATTTAAAATTTAAAGTAGAATATTTTTTAATTTTTATTCCATTGAATAAATAATTTTAACTTTCGTTATTTCCATTTGTGTATTCTGATTTGATGCTACTTTTCTTTTGTACTATACTTTTTTAACAATTATGTTCGTGATAAACACACACCCTTATAGTTCTTTATGAAAAAATAGTAAACAAATTACTTATTATATTCTTTTGGAATCGATTTTGTATGTGTGTGTGTTTTGAATTAAGATAGATTAATGTTTTTACTTTATTTCCAATTAATGAGAAGCAAATACAATGCAATACGTTTAATCATTTTGTTATTAATTCAGAAAATATAGAGTAATAAAATTAATATAGGTACATATGTATTTTATCCAAAAAGAATATTATACCTATCCCTATGTATTCCAAAATCTAGAATAAAATCAGTTATATACTTTTTTTAGAATACTACTAATATCAAATTGAAATGCTCAAAAATTAAATCGTATATACAATAAATTTGGAAGTTCAGAATCGAAGCAGTTGCTATTGGCCATCTTCAGACAGGATACAAAAAGCGAAGGCTAAAGTGTCTTTATTAGTCAAAATAACAAAATAACACCATTGTTTTTATTAGATAAATAGTATAAATTTAACATTTATAATGTAGTAACATTATGACATTAAATATTTTTTTTTAATCAAAGAAACAGTAAGAACCATTTTATTCTAAAAGATAATAATAATATAGAAATATGTGTTATTAGTTCCGTTATTCCTATTCTTTAACTATTGAAATGTAATTACAATAATGCATTTTTTCAATAACTCTTGATATAGATATCAGTTTTAATTGTCTATCATTATTACCAATAAGGATTTCGAATTTGAAAATAGCAAAAAATCTATTACATCATATACAAAATTGTTGTTTAGATGAATCAAAATCCTGACATAAAACCTTATAGTAATAAGGAAAAAAACACAAAAATTAAACAGAACAAGCGAGCACAGGCTTGATTGAGTGATTGAGCTATATTAGATGATATTTTTTTTACTAATGTGATTATTTGTAAATTGATGTGCAAAATTCCATCTAGTATAAAATAATACTCAAGTTTAAATAGTTCGATAGACCTTTAACGCTTATCTAAAGAGCCAGGACTAATTTCCAGATATTCCTAGATAGACTCACAAAAATCAGAAGAGGAAATCCTTAGGAGCAACTACATTGTGATAGTGAAATATTTCGAATAAGGGTAAGTTATGTATACAAATTGGAAGAAACTCGTTAAAATCATAAATAAAGCCGCTTCGACAACTTCACAATAATCGGAATAATAAGATAAAATTTCTATGGTAATTCATCGAGTTGTTGGGAAATAAGGAGAACAAAAAAATAAAATTAATAAGCATGTCAAAATTTAGTTGTTTAGGATAAAATATACATTTTTTTGTATTATTAGCTTATATATCTAATTATATATTTTTTAAAAAAAACTATCTTTGATTTGTTAATATTTATATTTAGATAGATTTAATTATAAATTTTACATAAAAATAATAAACCACGTAGACAACTACAAAAAAAAATTATGACTCTATTTAATTAAATTTAAAAATACATATCAAGCCTACAATATTCGAAAATCTATTACATTATTATCTCTCCATAAAAGCTTGAGTTTCTACATCTTTTATATATATATATATATACATAGACATCAATTAAGAAAAAAATAATATATCATTAACTAATAATATATATTAAATATATACAAAAACAGACAAAATTATAATGGGAGTCAATTTACTGTATACTCTTGAACCCATCTCCAAGATCTTTCCACGCATTCTCAAACCCGTCGTTGCTGTGGGGCTCAATGAAAAAATAGTTTACACTTCACTCGTGCTCTTTCTGTATCTGGTCTGCTGCCAGATACCCCTCTACGGAATCGTCCGCATGCAGAACTCGGATCCGTTGTATTGGACGAGAGTCATTCTCGCCTCGAGTCGGGGGACTCTCATGGAACTGGGTATCTCCCCAGTTATTTCTGCTGGCTGGGCTTTGCAGTTTATTGGAATTACAGGAATTATCAAAGCAGATCTCCAGAGCAAACGTGACGCTAACATCTATCAGGGCCTGTAAAAAGTTCTGGCTCTCATTATCGCCTTCGGAGAAGCAGCTGGCCAGTTATATTACGGAGCCTACGGATCAATGGACACTCTGGGGTACAGTGGGGCGCTGATTGTAATTGCACAACTGCTCTTTGCAGCTTTTATTGTGATCTTGATGGACGAGATGCTACAAATCGGTTACGGGTTGGGGAGCGGCATATCGCTTTTCATCCTTGCAAACACCGCAGAAAACATATTCTGGAAGCTCTTTAGCCCGGTGACCCTCTCTTCCGAATTCGGAATAGAATTCTAAGGATCCTTTGTCTGCCTTATTCATTTTCTACTGACTAAGCCCTCCAAGATGGCCGCATTTGCTCAAGCTTTCACACGCCAGTCAGCCCCAAACTTGACATCTTTTGCGGGCACTATATTCATATTCTTCGTGGTGATCTACTTGCAGGGTATAAATATGAAAATTCCTCTGATCCACCAGCATTCTCGTGGTTATAAATTCGACTACAAGGTAAAGCTGTTCTACACAAGCAACATTAGTGTCATCTTACAGTCCATGTTTGCTTCGAAGTTCTATGAGTTATCCAATATGCTGCACAGCAGGTACAAGGGATTACTGATTATCAGGCTTATCGGCACTTGGGAGAATGATAAGTGTATAGGAGGGTTCAGCTATTGGATTTCGCCTCCTGATGGCTTTTGGGAGTATTTGTCATTGCGTGGGTTAACTTATACCATTTTCGTGTGTCTCCTATGCTCCATTTTTGCACAGTAAGATTTGAAAGATTAAACATAATTTATTTTTTAATATTTTTATTCGAATAGATTCTGGCTGGCAATGACAAAATAAACTCCTAAAGACCTGGCCAAAATGTTCCGAGAACGGGAACTGACGCTGGCGAGTTACCGAACCGAATCAGTTTACGTCACACTTATGACTTACGTTCCGACGGCAGCCATGTTAGGAGGATGTGTAATTGGACTGCTCACCATTGTTGGAGACTTTCTGAACGTCATTGGCTCCAGTACCGGTATACTCCTGTCTGTCAACATTCTCTATGGCTACTTCGATAAAATCGCCAAGAAAAATAGTAATACCGCCATCAGTTTTTACTGAATATGAAAATGATAACCCCCTATCAATGTGCATTTCTTCCTTGCCAGATACAAACATGTGCACATAATTCGATACACATATATATGTTATCTTGATACATTAATATAGCATAGTTGATAATATCTTTTAACAAAATGTATGATTTAATGATCGATATTCAAAGCCTTATCAACGTTGGTCTCTCCATAAGTACAAAGAATATATATACATACGTGCGATCTTTTTTTAAGAAATCTAATTAAAAAAGCAAAGGATACAGATAAACTTAAGAAATAAGACATTTGTTTTTTAAAGTATTGTTTTAAATACATTCCAAACTATTTAGAATAAAAGTGATATCAGATGAATTAATCATTTTAATTTTATTTTTTTAAACAACTTTAATCGATGAAAAAATAGTTATGATTCAAGCCGAATATACAGTGTTTTCTTAAAGAATAGCATCGTTAATTGTGGTAGCATAAAGATAGATACCCAGTCACAAGCTCAATTATACTTGATTATACTGATTATACTGATTTATACTGGATTATTCCTTGATTAATAATTTAACAAAAAATAAAGAAAATCAGTAATTTCAAATAAAAGTAACACACATTATTTATTGGTTTAGGAAAAAATAGAAAAAAAAACAATAATAATTAAATACTTTGATTTGATACTAGATATTTTTACTATTGATACTAAAAACACTGAATAACCAATAATAAAAAAGAAACTACCTATGGATGTCATGAGACGTAAAGGACATCGGCGCACAATGTCTTCCAACGATGTCGTCAATGATATTATGAAGTACAATAAACTTAATAGTAACACTCATTAAGCACCGTCCCAGCTTATCTTGCAACCTCATCCCAAACCATAATAGTAATCACCATAAAATTTGCAGCAGCATCTAGGTGTGAACAAAACAGCATCGACCCTCAAGAGCAAAGACCCACTTTAAACACAAGTGTCCTGTCACTGCTATGGAGACAAGTTCTTAAACATCCAATCTCTGATCAAAGCATCCTCGTAATCTAATAGTCAAAAAACTACCTTGGTCGAGGAGCTAAACCAACAGGTACAATATCGCGATCCTGATTTTTTTCAATTCGGAAAAAATAAAAAGACAGACATTTCAAAGTTTAGGAGCTTCACAGAGAGACGCTTCAGCACCCAAGAAGCCGACCCAAAAAATGATCTCTCTGCAGGCCGTCTCTTCAAAATTCCTGAAAAGATGGGGAAGACTGTCAAAGAATAGCTGATCGAGTTCACAAGTACTGAAGACTCTCGGATACTTGCAAGAGGTCTGAAGAGCAAGACTAACATTAGCACACCTACTTATTCGAAAGCGAGTATGTTTACTTCAGAAAGAGGTGACAATAAATATAAATACGGAGCCAAAAAAGGAGAGGTGTCCTGGAGGACGACAGGTCAGGAAGTAGTGAGAAAATATGGAGCAAAGATGAATTTACAGGCAGGGATTGAGCAATTTACAAATGGGAAAACGTGCTATAAACTTTGTTGAGAGTGTGATAATAATCCCAGCATTATATGTTTCATATTAATTGCATTATTTGTATTTTTTTAATGGCAATGCAATAAAATAAATATCAATAATATTTTTTGAGTTTTAATATATATATTTTATTAAAAAAGAGAGAGATAAAAAAATATAAACTCAAACAATATAGAGAATGAATGAAAATAATAATTAAGATAAAGATATAAAAGTATAATAAATATTGATATATACAATATATATTTTTTAGAGAAATACAAACCCCGAAAATAGAATATATACATTTTATATCACATTAGATCTACAACTATAACTAAGATAAAAATAACTTATAAATATATACATAGATATTCTAAAAAATATTATATACATAGTATGGATTTGGAAACCAGCGACCTCGAAGATATCGATAAAATCAAAATAGTATTTCTCGGAGACAGGTCCGTCGGCAAATCATCCATAATAAAGAGATTCGTCAGAGACGAGTTTGAGGAAAAACAAAATGTACTTCCCTTTAAATTAAAAATGCAGAATCATCAAAATTATTAAAAATATAATTTAATAAATCATCATCATTATGATTTTTTATCATTAAAACGAATAAATAATCATTAAAAATACGATTTTGATAGAGCAGCCGACAGTTGGTATCGATTACATGTTCAAGAACATGAACTACAAAGGCAAAACTTACAAGTTGGAACTTTGGGACACAGCAGGCCAAGAGAAATACCGATCACTAGTTCGAAGCTATCTCAAAGACGCAGATTGCTCCATATTCATCTACGATGTCAATGGTACTTAACAGATAAGCATATTTATAAACAGTATTAAATTAGTACTAAATTAGTACTATCCTATTAAATATATATGTTTTACAAAAAATATATATAACTTAGCTACATAAATAATAATAATAATACTAGATGTTCAGACTTATTATCATGTGACTGATTGGATGGAAGTGTTCAACGAATCAAAACAGTAAGGCTCTATCTCCCTCATTGTGGGGAATAAAATTGACATGCGGGCAGATTCCAACCCGAAAGACAACCAGATGATGAGCATACTCTACGACAAACAAGCCAAGATACTCGAGAACTATGAACACATGGAAGTCTCTGCGAAAGAGGGCACCAACATAGGCAATATCTTTTATAAGATTCTGATGGAAATGCAAAAGAACGGCAAGAATAATACAAACATAAGGACTTCGAAGAAAATAGTCTCTCACCAACAGATCGCCGAACCAGTGAAAAAGTCATGTTGCTTCTGAGGGGATAACAGCAGAATATATGTTTTTTTATTTGTGTCTTGTATTCTTTTATTTTTATTAGTTTAATTCATTATAGTTATATGTTTTTTTTTTTTTTTTTATCTTCTAAAATCAGATGATTGAGGGTTTTTAGTTTAAAAAAACATCATATATTATGGTATTAAAATTGATTTTTTTTAGAGCTATAAAAAACAATAAAATATTTGAAACCTTGATAAAAAGAGTAAAATTAGTTTAAGTTGTTGTTCGTTAGATAGGGTGTCTAATTTAATAGTAAATTTTAATACGTGAAATTATAGATTCTTTTCTGGTGTTCGGCTTCATGAGATACTGTTCAATAATTACGCGTAGATTTCAAGGAGTAACTCCATATTTCATGTAAGTAAATGGATGCCATAGACCAATACAGGATAACAAGTAGATCGTTCATTATGTCTTTTGGATGTTTTAAAATTGTAGGAAATATATCTGATATCTGATATATTTCTAGTATTTCCGACTATCTAAGTAGTTTATCTTAACTATAAATGTATTAAAATTAAATATTTTATTATAAACACATGTAACTAAAACTATATTAATGTGGACAGATCTTTGAATATTGTGATTCGAATCGGATGGATTGAGAGAGAAAAACTAAATAATATTAGAGTGATAAGGTCTATTTAGCTTATCAAGAGTTATATTTCTGGTTGACTCACATTTTTAATCTAAATGTTAGATTTGGATATATATACATAATCAAAGACACATAGCCAAACTAGCTAATTAATTTTCAGGATTTTTTTCCATCATCTGTTGATAAGTATAACGTATTGATTTTTAATAAATTCTATAAATATATATATATATCAAATTATACTTTATTTCTTTGTTATTCCTTTTTTTTATTCCTTTTTTTTATTATTTTATTATATTTTGTTCTATTAGTTTTTTTTTTTCTTTTAATTTCGTAAAATATATAGATATTAAAAAAATAGATATATTATTAAAAAAAATAAAACATAATGAAGTTCCATTAATAAAATAATGCATTTGTCACGGCAGTCGACCCAATCCTCCAATATAATCATGCACCCGCTCCTTCACAATCAACCTCCTACGAAAATAAGTATGATATACAAACCAATCTCCTTATTCATTTTGTGCGTAGATTCAAAGGAGTCAAGTTCAACCAGGTGAGGATTGAAGACACCGTCAATGCCCTCGAGAACAAAATCAACAGGCACCAGAAGTAGATCAACCCCCAAAGCACTATCACTGAAAGGGCCTTGACTAACCTCCAGCTGAGCAAATAGATTTTTGGCTTCGATGTCACGTACAACTTATAGACTCTTTAAATATAATATTATCAATTGCATCGGTCTGATTTTTTTTTACTCAGTGTAACGAGATAAAAGATGTCGAAGGATGCCCTCGCGAAAATGAACTACTTAAAAATACTCGTGGACGTTGCCGGAAAATTCAATAACCTTTCCAAATAGCTGAGAAAAGTGGCCAAACTGAACCAGAGGAAGCAGTACGCCTTTGAGCTGAAGTAGGAAAGCAAGACTGCTCACGCTTGCGAAAGATACAGAGTCATCGAGTCCCAAAAACATCTGAGCGAGGATGGCGGTGATGTTAATAAGGAGTCTCAGCATAGCCTATAATCTTACTACCGCTGCGCTCTCGAAAACGAAATTAGGATACGGGAAAAGCAAAAGCAGTGGCAACACGAAGTCGACAAGACTCGCGAGAACGTCAAGGCGTTCAACCAGAACAAGATAAAGAAAATTAAGTTATTTAACAAGCGCGTGGAAGAAGTCTACCAGTCACAGAAGAAGTTGGAACAGACGGGATATGACAACGCAGTGGTCAAGAGGAAGGACTTTGAATAAGGTTTTTCGTTCAACCAGGAACAACATATCACCACTAATACCGAGCCGGTCTCGCGGGAACTCGATCATCAAAGCATGATCTAACAAAATCGACTCCAGCTGCAATAAGGGTTTCAAAGGCGAATCCAGAGCATCATTGACAAGAGGATGCTGAAGAATCTGACACTTGAAGAAATAAACGTGCATCAAGACAAGCTGGAAAAAGATAAGAGGAGAATGCGGGAAGCGAATCATAGGCGTCTGCTGCTAGAACAAGGTGAAATCCGCAAAAATATCCAGAAAATAATGGAGAAGAGGCAAAGGGGAATCGATTTTGAGAAGGAGGCAAGCAAAAGCAAATCGAAGACGAAGGGAAGCAGCCAGAGACTTTCTCCAAAAACGAGAGATTACATGGAGAGTCTGCACTCTGTCAAGGAGAAGCATGAAAAGGAAGTCGAAATACGCCATCACTAACATCTTCGAAACATAACTGACGAGCTCCGCAATACTAACGAAATGCGATTTCAAAGGTTCACAAAGCATCAACACCAGATCTAAGCAAATAATGTAAATACTAAGTGTTCAAAAAAATAATAAAAAAACAAAATAAAAATAAATAAATAAATAAATATATTTATATATCGCACCCATTAGATTATTATTTTGTATATCTGGCATTTTTTTAAAAATATTGTAGAATGCAACAATTGAGTTCAAAAACAAACTCTATCGTTTAACGAAACAAAAACTAACTCTGGCAGATCTGAAGAACCAAAAGCATAAGTAGGAAGTGGCACATGATCGATTCAAGTCCACAGCACAACGAGTCATGTACGAAGATGCCGTCGAACGGCTGAAGCGAATGAGTGTGTCACAGCTCAAAAAACAGCTCGATGATAGTAAAAAGTTTATCACCACCACCAGTACTCCTTATCTCCACGGGAATTGATTTCATACTTCATACTATAGTGCATAAAAAAATATATATAAAAATTGCATCTTGCACTTGTTTAATGCCAATGTTTAGTTTTGCACTAACTAATATTTTTTCGAAAAAATGTAATGTATTCGAAATATGTTGTTGGGATAGTTAATTAGTAAGGTTGTTAATTAAAAATAAAAATAAAAACAAGGATCACCAGTTGAGGAATGGGTCATCCATTGGTTTCAGAGGTGGAGGCAGAGTATCCGAATCTGGATAGTTTCCGAAATTTGAAACATCTCCAGGTTTCTTGACAATGGGTTTGTAATATACTGCACTCTTCTTATCAAAGAGAGCCTTCCAGTCGGTTTTCGCGAACCAGCGGTGCTCTTTGATGTCATTCACTCCTCCCTTTAGGTTGCCATATCTCTTCGAAAGGTCAGAAACAAGAAGATGCCGCACCAAAGATTTGGCTTCTTTGTCGAACTCTTTGGGGAATTTGATCTTTCATTTGAGGATATTCTGGTAAATGTTCATCGGGTCGTCGTCGGTGAAAGGGTCTATACCGGCGTTCATCTCGTAGATGAGTATGCCGAGTGTCCACCAATCGACAGGTTTTCCATGTCCTTGGTTCAAGAGGATCTCTGGGGCAAGGTATTCGGGAGTGCCACACAAGGTAAAGGTGCGTGCCTACACAATCTTCGCGAAGCCAAAGTCAGTTAATTTGAGATAACCATCTTCACTGATAAGGAGGTTCTCTGGTTTGAGATCGCGGTAGACAATATTTTTGTTGTGCAAGTACTCGAAGATGAGGGTAACCTGGGCCCCGTATGAGGCGGCGTGGTCAGTTTCCAGCTTGCCGACATTCCGCAAATAAGTGAAGAGTTCTCCCCCAGAAACGAACTCGAGCATAAAATAGAGGTAGCGAGAATCTTGGCTAAATCCTTCCATATTAACCTAAATTGAACAAATATATAAAGAATTGCCAAAAATTATGGAAAAATAACGAGAAAACTTCATTACAATGAAGGGGTGGTTGATCATGCTGAGGATTTGGTTCTCGTTCATCACGTGGTCGACCTGCTTGGACTTCACAATTTCTGACTTCTTGAGCATTTTCAGAGCAAAGTACTTGGAGTTATTTTTGTTTCGAGTCAATTTCACGCGACCAAAGGAACCTGCATTTTGTATATAATAATGTCTTTGTTAAAAGGTGATTGAATGTACCTGTTCCGAGAGTGGTTAAGACTTCATAGTCAGCGAGTTTAAATTTTTTAGTCTAACCTTTTTCCATTTTGTAATTGCTGATATATTTATATATTTTGTATATCTGGAGACAGTTATGATATATATATATATAGTTTATTTTTTTAAAAGAGTAGAATCGACATTTTCTATGATTGATAAAGTTTAGGCTAAGGAAAAAAAAGGAAAAAACATATATATGTTTTTTGTTCTATAAAGAACATTTTCTATTCATTTTTTTTTTTTTCACTATATTTTAGATTATTCACATTATTCAATTAAATATTAAATATTTAAAGAAAAAACAAATATGTAACTTATATACACTTAATTAGCTCATGTATATTCCGATGTATATAGCATTCATATTTAATTTTAATAATTTAAAGAAGATAAGAAGAAGAAGAAAATAATTATATAATTTTTAAAAAATTACTACTACAAAATAAATAAATAATCAATTAAAAAAATATTCAGGCTTGTAATAATTTTTTAGTATTTACAATATTATTTGTTTTTATTTTTCTTCTAAATCTTTACAACATACACCATCTGCTCAAAACATATTTTAGTAATATCGAACTACTATAAAAAAAAAAAAATCAACATCGAGTTTTGTATTTAAAAAAAAACTTACACCCACAGATAAAAATATATATCGTTTTTTTTATTGGCGAGTATTACAATGATTTTTGAGTTTTTTAATAGATTGATTTTGTTTTTAGATACGAAGCTAAATAAAATACTATAATAATAATATGCATTGCTTTTTTTTATAAGGAATCAATAGCATTGACAATAAAAAAATAATCAGGAATAGACATTCCTAATAACAATTTGTTCACTCCTACATGTGAAAGTTGAACGATCCTTCGAGGAAGATGTTATGGTTATAAATATATCTCCCAAAATCGTGGTCGTCTGAGACCATCTAATCGACTTCAAACCCGTTTGCTCCACTCTCGTTTCCTAAGAATCCTTCATCATCCACTGCATCCTCGAATCTCTATGACACAGATTCTGATAGCATACCCACCAATTAACTAGGCTCTCCTGGAATGCAATATTTTGGCTCCTCTATGTTGTTTGCCGTTGTCTTCTTGTTCCTGTTCCTCCCAAGCTCTGACTTCTTGGATAGATCGCACTGGAATTCAAGTTTTTCGCTGATAAAGGCCAAGAGCTATTCTTCACTGCGCATCCGTCGGTCTTTAAACTACTTTTTGCACTTGGTGAGGAGGGATTTAAACCTATTCTTTACATTGTGCTCAGTACGCTTCCCATCGAGTTCTTTAGCAATGCTTGCCCATTTTTTGCCATGCTTCCTTACAAACCGAACCAGAATAAAATCTTATTAAATGCTCCATTCACCTCTAAAAATCAAATACAAATACAAATAATAATAAGAGTATAAAACAACTATATTTCTAAGTATAATTCTTATTACTTGACTTTTGCAGGGTCAATGTAATTATTCCATCTCTAGCGGCACTGCTTGGCGTTATGGAAATACTTCTTGTCTGATCGAGAGAATATCTATTTCGCAATCTCATTCCATTGATTAATTGTATTCATCTCTCTACAACAATAATTAATATTAATTAAAGAAGAGAAGATATATACTTTTTTTTTTTAAATAATACAAACATAATATATTAAATTATACAAATTGAGATAAAAATATTAAATATAATTTTTGATCGCATATATATACATATTATAAAAAATAAAAAACTACTGAAATTTGTAAAAATCTTATTATTGATATTTCGTACTTCACTATTTTTTATAATAGTTCATCTTCTTCGGGAAGCCACTTCCCTCCTTTCTAGTTGAATTTGCGAATGTTCATGTACTGAAACTAGCACAGCGTCTCATGCTTGCCCGGGAAAAAGTGTGACAGATATTTCCAATCAGAACCACTCTACGAAAATAAAAAAATAATAAAAAAAAACAGTTATAAGTATCATCTATATAGAGTTTATTCATAGATATCGAGTAAATTATTTATAATAGATAAATAAATATACGTTTTATTTTGTTTTAAAATATTTATTATGTGTATAGAGAGAGAAATGGAATATATATAATTTTATTTTGTTGTTGTTGTTGATGGTTAGAATATGATTAGAATAATTATACTTTTTCGGCAAGTGGTTTTTTCGAGACCAGATCCATATTCACCAGTATCCAGACGAATATTCTCAATTAATTCTATCTCCAGGAGACACTCGGTGTTTCAGAAGGTTGAATTCTTCCAAATTTAATTAAAAAAAATAAAACATAAGCATATATATTTTTTTATTTTTAAGTTTTAATTTATTTAATTTTTTAATATTCTTTAAAACAAAAATATAGTTAGCTTTTAGATAATTTTTTATGGGTACTTCGATAAGATATTAAAATATAGTTAGGCAGCCTTCCGAGGCGTCAATTTGTCGATATTGTAAAGTTTGAGGTTGTAATGCTTCGAAGAGTCGATGATATGTTTTTTCCAGTCAAGGTTTAGAACTTCCTCCGCGAACAAACTGAGCTCCAACATTAGGGCTTTCAAAGGTTAGCATCCAGTAAGCTTGGTTTCGTCTATCTAGACCCTAGAAAATTATATGTAGGTGAGAGTTTATGCGATCAAGCTATACCTAACCAACGAAGTTTAATTGAAACGACATTTATTTTGTTGTATGAGCTTATATCATTTTTTTGTATTTTTTATATGGTTTGGTTTTTCCGTGTTTTTTTTTTAATTTAATTATATTATTTTCAAAGAATCATTGAGAATATCTAACCTCTTAATGAGTCGGCTTTTTATTTTCCCAAAGTAAATATAAATTCAAAATGAACTAATCGAAATTTTATTGGTGAATTAGAAGTCTTTTACTAAGAATAAAGGAAAAAAATACAAATTCATACTTCCCTTAGTGTTTTTTAGATTTGAAAAATATTAAAGTTAACATTTATATAAATGTATTAAGGCTGCTACAATTATTATTTTTATTTAAAATAGATCATAAATAATAAACCTATAAAAAATATATTTATACACGACTGGACAAATAGGGGGGGAATATTATAGATTTATCCCTGTCAACAAAGCATAAATGAGCATTGTCTGCCAAACTATTTGGTGCTTGCTGGAAAAATAATATTTCAGAAACAGAATGAGACAAGCTTCATAGGCCTAACCTTCATTATTCTATGTGTTGATTATACTTTAATAACATTATGCTATTTATAGATATGTGTATTTTTAAAGTAATAGATTTTTATACTAATCTCGTATTTTTTAAAAACACTTAACTCTCTACTCAGTATTTCTTGGGAACACATTAATCAAATTCAGAATTGGTTTGTCGTTTTGATGTTGGAACACAGCTGAGCTCCTAAATTTATTTTGCTGACTGTTGTTTGCACATTTTTTTAGGATTTTTTTTTTTTTATTTGTTTATATAATAATAATTTAATTTTTTCTAATGAAGGGAATAAATACATTACATCAAAACACATAATTAACTTCACTGAAAGGGTGCTTTGTTTGAATTTCTGGCATATATTTAGATTACCAGCTTCTGGGACAACTCGACTAATCTAATTTTTTGGAAAAAAAGAAGTGTTTGTGAAAATGTAAAAATATATACGTGTTCAATCGGAGATAAAATATCAAAAAATAAAACATAATGTTTACTAATTAATCTAGATACTTGTATAATATATATATATATATATTAGTATGTTTTTTAGAAAGATGAACTTATAGATTAGTATATATATATATATGAAGTTGCTGCTTCAAAAAATAATATATCATTACTAATCAATTAATGGATAATAAATAATAATATTTTTAATTAAATTTCCCCCCTCCCCTTCAAGTTTTCCTCAATGATATTAAATTAAATGTAACTTAAATGTCGCCTAACAATATGATTATGTATTTATAAAATCCCACTGGTAACCCAGACAATATGATTATTATAATTAATAAATAAAGTATATGTCTGATACGAAATAGAAAGTAATAAAATATTAGATTGATTATTGTATGAATGAATTGTTTTAATAAATTTATTACTAAAAAAATTATACATTTATATATTTATGTATCTATTTTTGATGTTTTTTCACATCTGTGTTTTTACCATTCTTTATTTAAAAGAATACAAAAATATAATTATTTTCTGATTCCATTTTTTGAAGGATTTCAATACATTTTTTATATAAATATGTACTTTTTTTATATCAGATCCAGATGCTTTTTTTGGGATGATTGACGATAACTTTTAATATCTATTTTTTGACTTAGTTAATTTAATTTACTATGCTATATTTATATTTATTTATGTTTATAAAAAAAACATCACAATCCAATAAAAGCTTATCAATCCAGATCAGCTAACTTTAAAACAAAACAATGATATTTTACGAAGTCGATGAAGATGATACCAATGTTGAGGCAACCCAATAAATAACAACTCAAAAATCATCAAACCCAGCACAAAACAAATCCATATTTTATGATCCAGAAAACGAACAGGATGTCAAACCGAAAGCCACACCCATAAACAGTCCTGCTAAAGCCTTAAGGAAGCCTGTTTCTTTGAAGAGGCTTGAAGTCTCGACCCATCAATCCGACACAGTTATAAGTATTGTCAAAGAAAGCAAAAAGGTATAAACTCCAATATCAGATGCACCAAATAATAATGGGTCGGGCAACACAATCATAGCGAAAATATAAGAATCTACATAAACCACTCATCACAAAGTTTCTAAGATTCCTCTTCAGATTCCAGAAAGCATGTCTTAATTATTGATGTCCGACTCAGGGATTCGCAGATTGGTTTCCAGTCCGGTCCCGAAAGGACAACAACTCGAGTTCACAATAATTCGCCGGAAACAAACCCTTTCAAGTAGCTACGTCTGTTGCATAAAAAGTGCTTAAACCAAGATTGTCATGTGCTCACGAAAACAGTCAGGAGTTTCCAGCATTAAATATTAAATTGGCTACAACTAATATCAGTTATAAAATATCGAAGATCAGTCTTTTTATCTGGGACGAGTCTTTAAAGACAGCAAATAGGACTACTTTAGGATTGAGGATGATGGTAAGAGCGAGTTTGCGGGTCATAAGATTGTCAGGTTGATTGGCGCAGTTGGTGTGACTGTGGAAATATTGGTCTTCAAAACTGCCCGCTTGTTTACGCCACATGTGGAAAATGATACTATAAAATCACTTGAATCTAATGATTTGGGGCTGATGTCACTATTGGGCAAAGGTGGCCTCAAGCGTGTTTCTGAACTTTACGCAACGATACCAATGCCGAAGAATACTTTGAACTTTCTCGAACATCCTGCTTCTGAAAACACTAAATTTTTGAACTCGAATTCAAATATGTTATTGGAACGAATAGGGTATAGGAATGAGAAGATAAAGTTAGTGTTTGGCAAAGTGGATTAAAATCGGTTCAGACTCATAGTATCTGACGGACTCAGCCCTTTGCAAGGATTCGGACTTGTCCTCTGTTGGATGAACTGATGTTTGCCAACGTATTTATGTATAGAGTATTTTAATTAGTATCAAATATATTTTTATATTATATATAGATAGACATATCAATTAAAAACTAAAGATATAAAAAATATTTGTCGATCTGTTTGTTTGTAAATTATATATATTTTTTTTTACTTATAATTTGTTTTGCGGAACAACACAACTCATTAATTATTGAGCATTAGTGTTTCTTGTTTATTTGTTGTATGCTGTGCATATGCGTCAATATTATGTACGAACTTTTTTAACATAGATAAATACAATTAATCCTTAAAAGTCAAAATAAAAGATTTGGGTATTTTTTTAAAATGTATTTCCTTTTAATTCAAATATTTTGTTCTTTTCTAGACTTGCTATATATTATTTCTTTCTTCCATTTTCTCCCTTTGTTTAACTTCTTTCTAATAAAGCTTTTATATAGAAATATGTATTCGTATATCATTATTAGTATTTTAAATACATATCACTAAATCTATGTATTTTATACATAATATAAATATATATATTTCATCGAATTCGTAATTCTATTCTTTTAATTTGTCAAAATGTATTAGAATCGCGAACCTAAATAAAAAATATCCATATTGAAACTCCCCAACATTTGTCCAACGACTCCTTCGTCTCCACGCATTTCACAAAACTGCAAATTCACCTCCCAAAATTTATCTGTCCATCACGTCTCCTCCTCCTTCGTCGCCTCAGAACCCATCCAGCCTAATCATGATTCCCCCCACCGTTCAGTGCGCGTCTCCAAACTTGTACACCTTTCCGAGAAGTCCTCCCTGACTGGGACTAATAAGCAGGAGATGATGTCGGGAATGCTGGAGGCAATTGTCAAAAAGGAGTACAAGAAAGATCTGGAGATGGAATTGAAGGACTTGAAGATCAAATAAGACATGGACAAAGAGAATGACGACGGAGACGACCAGACTGTGGTTCTGAAGAGATCGGAAGGGAAACAAAGGATGAGTTACCACAGGTATTCCAAACGACTCAGCAAAATATTGGAACACGAAAATAATAGCAACAATAATAGTAATCGTAACAGTGTATCAAATGTTCGACGTAATTAAAAAAAGAATATGTATCTATTTATAAAATAATATTTTCCAATTAGTTTATTGAGGTAAATATAGAGTCTGCATTAGTTGCTGTGTTGGCTAAAAGTTAGAGTCTCAATATTATGCCGCAATCCTATGGGCTCACAAAACACAATCAAAAAGACACAGTTGTTCGATTATCCAACTACAGGTTGGGAGACAGGCACTCATTCGTCGTTTCAGAAGGAATTAAAGACATGAAGGAACTCGAACAATTCATGTTCTCCAAAAACCGGCTGAGCGACCGAGGCTTTAGTCAAGTCTTGAGCAACGTCAACCGGGAAGCCACGAAGCTGGATTTTTCTGATAACAAGATCAAGTCGGTAGATCACAATCTCATGTCTTTGTTAACAGGCCCAGAGTCCAAGTTGCAGCACCTCAACCTTGAGAACAACAAACTGGGGGATGCAGCAATGGTGCATCTTTCCCTGGCCATAAGCATAAACAAGACACTTCGTTATCTTAATCTCAGCAAGAACTTTCTGACCAAAAACAGCGGCTAGGAGCTCGCGACTATTCTAGAGAAGAACAAGACCCTCCGCTAGCTTTACATCGGCTGGAATAAAATAAATGGATTTGGAGGCAAGGCGATTTTCGAGAAGCTCAGAAAGAATCGAGTCCTCAGGGTCTTGGATTACTCCCATAACTCCCTTGGCCAGAATCTCCCCTCCCTTGTCATAAACATCTCTAACTTCTTTGCCGAAAACACCTGCCTTTACCACCTCGATCTCTCGGTCAATGGTTTCAGCTTGGATGAGGCAAGTGCCCTCGCTTAGACGATTAAAGCAAATCGAACAATATACGGCCTTCATTTCAGCGGAAATTCGGGTTACGTTGACCCACGTGGCTTCGTGGTCTGCACTCCTCAACAAGATTACAACACCTTCGATTCCGTGAGATGTTCTCGAATCAACTTATACGATATAATTTTCAAGAGGCCTGCCGGGATCATGGGCTAATCGGCAGTCGAGAGGGATGTCTGCTGGATTTGCGAAGGTTGGGCTGAGTACACCCTATCTCATAATCTCTCCCATCACCTTTTAAACAGTCGGACAGTTTATCTATGCTTGAGTTTCGAGAACTTCCTGCCCCGGAAAATATAACTATCCACTGGCTATGAATTCAACTACACTTTCATGGTGCCGCCAGGGAAATTTACCATGTTCATGATGGTGTCTACAGAACAGTAGCCTTATCTGAGGCAACTCTAACTCGAAGGGATCGAGATTCTTGAAAGTCCACAACCCAAGATTTACAAAATCACTAACTCTCAAGGCGTTCCTATGTAATTTACAGTTTCCAAATTCCATCTGGTGGACCTGGAAGCGGCAATCGTGATTTCAGAGCAGGACCACAATCCGAATGTTAACGTACTTCCACGCACCCCTGACATTGCTACAGCAGCCAAGAAATTCAAAAGAATCTGGAAATTTCGATAGTCTGTCTGGGGGAGAGAGTGGAAACTTTAGGACGAAGTCATAACAAAATAATATCCATATATAATTATATACACTTTTTTTAAGCTATTATTTTCAAAAGCCTAATAATTATATTTTATTTTTATTTTTAATTACAGGAGACTTTAGTAAAATGTTTTGAAAGAGATTGGAGCCAGTCTAAAATAACAAATATTGTGAAGAATCCAGAAGACCAAGCCAATGTACGATAAATCCTGCATTCCAACTATAAAGGGATCAAATAAATTTATAAATACTACGCAGCATGGAGTCCTTTTGGAGGTACAAAAATGCTTTCTATATTACACACACTATTCACACACATATCAATATATCCAAATAAAAACAATCTTAACAAATAAATAGATGTTTGGGCAATATCATTAAATTCATTCACCTAATTCTGCAATCAAACTAAACTGATTTCGAAGGACCTGCCTTCCAAAATAACTGACCTCACTTTTATCACCACCAACTCAATCTCGGGGGGTGACTGGAAGGGAAATCGGCAGGTTCCGGAGCGAGGCTTAACCAGGTTTCAGTTCCTGGAATCCCTCGTGAGACTCGCCGACTAAAAGTTCAAAAAGAGTGGCTTATGTGATACTTTTTCTGCCAGCATACAGTCCCTAATCAAGGAGCACCTCACTTCAATCTTCCCCAAATTCCAAAGCGACAAGTGGCGATGGGATAACTATTTCGTGGAAGGCTGCGACTTTCTCATCAAGAAATACCGTTCTGTATTTACACATATTTATAAAAGGAACTCGAAACTGAAGGTTAAACCGGGAGAGAAGCCATTTATGTGTCTGGAAGAGTTCAAGGATGTGTGCTTACGGGCTGGCATGTTCAACAACAACACAGTGTAGAGAGACTGCTTCATTAATTTCAACCTGTCGATGATGACCCAGGTCGACGAGGTGGAGAGCGAAAGGATCTACAAAATGAGTGAAATCGAGTTTGTAGAGGCGTTGGCAAGGATGGCGTTCCAGCTGAATTTGAATAAACTCGACCCTGTGAACAATGAGAGCGATGAGAGTTTGTCAAAGAGACCCTTGTTTATGAAACTGGAAGAAGTAATTGGGGAGCTCATCTCGAAGCTATGTGGGGATGATATAAAAAATATGTTTCCGAAAATAGAGAGGGTTAAATTTGATGAAGATAGTCCATGAGAGACAGCCTCAAAGAACGGGAACAACATTTTTTACATTTATATTCAACATTTTTCCTTCTTATTTTCGTGGTTTATTTTTCTTTTTTTACCTATGTAATGAATATTATTTTTTCTCTTTTGTTTCATAGACTAAGTCAGAAAATATAAAGTTATGGATAATATTTTAGGATACCGTTTTAAATCTGACGAGAACTCATTTTTATATTGATAAATAATAAATAACTTGTATTATGCTATAATATATATATATTTCTGATTAAACCAACCGTGTTGAATCTAAAAAAATAATATATAAGTTGTATGATAATAATAATATTATATTCAAAATCAATAACAGACCAAACCTAATATAGATATATAAATCGAGAGAAATCATAGCTATGAATATTGCTGTTGATAGTTCTTGCATCAAAAACTTCGAAGAATTGAAATTCAGAAAATCCAGTCATCGCTATATTGTCTACAAAATCGTCAAAGAAGGACTCGAGAAGATCGTAAAAATAAACACAAATATCAATAACATTAAAAAAAAAAAAACATTAAATAAATGTTAAGGTAGTTTAAAAAACTGGAGAGAAAGAAGCAACCTGGGAAGAGTTCATCAATGGACTTCCCCAAGAGGAGTACAGATATGCAGTTTTCGACCTCGAATACATCAATGAGGACAAGATGAACATCAGCAAGATTCTGTTTGTGTTCTGGGCTCCCGACACAGCAAAGGTGGGCAAGATGCTGTACGCCACAGCCAAGGAGAACTTCAAAAAACAGCTAAGCATGACCAAAGATTACGTGATTTGCGACAGAACCGAATACTCTCTCGCAGATATTATCAAGGAAGTCTCCAAGTGATAAATAAAAATACATACAATACAAAAAATAGAAGAACTTAAAGGGACAATCTCTCTGTCTCTGTCTCAATCTTTCACATTTAATTTTATATGTTTTTGTTGGGGGTTCATGCGAAGCCAAATAATGGTTTCGTAAATAGGAGCAATAAAATATAATGTTACTGAATTGAAAATTTATCTTAATGATAAATTTTTTCACTAAATAATACAATAAATTGTGACAATAAAATTTAGGATATCATTCATAAAATATTAAAAAAAGGATTTGTATTTAAAAAAAACATATTCAATAACCATAAAAACAAATATAACTATATTCCTACCCACAATATGAAAAACAGTGGTCGCTTAGTATTCAAGAAAAGACTCAATATAAACTCCCTCGAAGCCGTGATTTGCAATGTCGCATTGTTCAAAACTATGAAGGAGAAATAATTTAGAGACTCCATCTTTATTTCCTATAATGAACAGGGAGTCATTCTCGAAGCCAACACAGAGAAATAGTGGGAAAAAGCAAGTAATTACGTGCTGGATTTCATTAAAAACAAGCGAATAGAAATACTGACTTACGGCTACGAAAAATAAGTCTATGACATGCTCATCAATAAGAATCTCAAGGAATATACCAAGAGACTTAAAGAGCAGGAGCTGGAATGTCCGTATATTAATCTAATCCACTACCAACGACTCCGAAAATCATGTTAATATATGGATAGGGAAAAGTATGTAGAGCCTTTAATGGCTTGGGAAAAGAAAAACAGAATCAACCCAAACTTTGCTTACCTCGTGGTGGAACCAAAAGAACGCTTTGATGAAGTAAAGCGGGCCATTTTAGAGATGCTCAGAGGAAGCGACACCCCAATCAACCAGTATTCCATGCGACCCAAACAGTTCCTAGTGATGCTGCTTAACCCAGACATTTAATCCAAAATCAAATAGATGTACAGTCGCAAAGAGATCTAAATGAATAACGAGAACTCCCAGGTGCTACTGACGCTGTATGGGTAGTTGGAGTTGCACCTTCCAGAGGTGAAGACAGTTCCGGCGAACAAGAGGCTGCGAAGACTGGGTTATCACATCATCAAAAAGGAACAGATAAACGAAAAACTCAAGCAACTCAAAGAGTGCTACCGGGAGGTGACAGACGTACTCGCCAAGATGAACGAGACTTACAACAGTAAATACGGAAGTGGGTATTGGTTCGTGGAGCTGCCTACGAAGACCAAGTCCAACACTCTCAAAAACATAGAAAATATATTGGGAAGTCCCAAGCTCTCGCAGGATATGGTAAAGGAAAACTTAAATAAACATATAGTTTGTGAATATGAGGAAATCGAAGGAATATAGCTGTTGTTCGAATCAAAGGAATGCAGAACGCATCGCGGCTTCATCAACAAATGCATGATTCTGCTCCAAGAATACACTCTGAAGCCAAACCAACTGTAAAGTTTTGGCGTGTATTTAGAACAGCTGGGGAGGTTCTTCAATGCCAGCTCGGTCAGATATTTTGGAATATGTGTTAAAGAAGGTAAATACTTTGTTATTCTCGACCACAAGCCCAGGAGTCTCGAAGCAATGATCCAAAATAGTTAATTCGTCGACTAGATACAGGTATCGAGCGTAATTCTACAACTGCTTTACGCTGTTAACTACCTGCACACAAACGAATAGCCGAGGTGTCTGGGCCGCCTCTAGAGCAGGTTTATCTATTTCCCAATGTGCGTACTATTACCCTTTCTGAACGAGGAGGAGGAGACCCAAGACTACAGCTTCGAGAGCGACATGCTGCAGGTGGGCAGGTTGTTTAAGTCAACGGTAGAAAGTCCCAACTAAGAGATCCAGGCCCTCGTCCAAGAGATGATAGAGCCATGTGAGTTCAAAAGGATTAAAATGCCATCGGCCATTCTTCGACTAGAATAAATAATTAATGCTTGATTATTAAATTATTAAATATAATCATCTTAACCCCCATTAGTCATTTGAAGTTATATATACACTTTTATATATCAAATTTTGCATTAAAAAAACGTGTTAACTTTGATTTCCTCAGTTGAATGTTACATAATACTATTTATTATGGAGGAATATATATATATGAAATCGATAAATTAATTTAAAACATAACGAATCAAAATAGTAAATATATATAAATATATTCGTTAATTATCATAATATTTAAAAAAAGTATATCCGCACAGGCAAAGTACAATCCTCCAGTAATCTAAAATGTTCGATCATAACCCTTCCACATATTCTCCAGCAATATAATCGGAGACGGACCAATAGGTCGAGAGCGTCAAACGCCTTGTCTCCAACTTTTTAGGCCTACTCCATGACAGCATCGAGGGAGCCGAGGAGGACGAGGAAGATGCCGCATAGTCTAACATAGAAGAAACCTAGCACCATCAACAATAACATCATTCCCTGATTCCACACAGCAACTCTCCCGAAAAGAAGCTCAGCACGATTTTGAGTGCCAGTGAGGAGAGTTCAGGCAGACCTATCGACACCAACCAGAGATAATCTTAGCAATACCAAGACACCCAACGATATTAATAATATTTCGGCAGTTCCAGTATCGAGGAGAAGTTCGTTGGGGCTTTCATTGCGCTCACTACTGACCGGGCTGTCAAAACCTAATCACAGTTGTCAGATTTGTCAGCCTAATCGTCCCATTTGGATTCCGGTCGAGAGTGTGCATTTTCAAAAAAGAGCACAAGTCAAACAAGTGTTCGGCCCAGCACTGTGCCATCGGAAACGCCCTTGTCCACCATGAATTCAGTAGCCCGCATGTTCAGCTACGATTCTTTATTGAAATAATGCGAGTGCGCCCTCGGGCCGAAGAAGGCTGCCCTGGCCTAACGACTCCGAGCTATGGTACGCGATTTCAACAGTTATACCGTCCTGTTGCAAGAACGCAACAACGAAATCGTGCTTAAGTGCTAAAAATATCGCCTGCGTAGCGAGCATCTTTACAAGGCTATCGAAACTATCCGTGATGCCTAAAAGACGCTCGTCGAAAAATATGTGGGCACTCGCGAGCAGCTGGAACTGGCCGAGACTACTACCAAGTTGAAGGCCGACCTTAGTGAGAAACTGGCCAAGTAGCTAGAGGTTCTCAAGAGCGAGAACTGCTACCTGAAAGATCTCATTATCTTAGCCAACAAAAACTACGAGAGCCTAGAAAAGAAGCTGGCGGAGAATGAGTGTAAGATTAAAAAGTCCGAATCAACACTGAGGCAACGCGAGATCGAAATGTTGGAAGGCAACGGGGTGCTCCAAGATGCGATATTGGGGCTGGGGAAATAGAACATCCGCAGAACGAAAGACAGCAGTCTTTCCAAATAGAAATATGAAGAGAATCGAATTTTGACCCCAAACACTACAAATAATATTAACTTTAACAATAGCAATAATAATAACTTAAACGGGACGCTTGGCAGCAAAACCGAGATAGTTGATGCGTATAGGAAAATGTTCATTAAAACTTTGAAGTCTTCGAAGAAATCCTGTACGCAATAAAAAGGAAGATTTTGATTTGACCTGGGTTATTCTTTTTTTTCGGAATCACTCGAAACAATCTATTAAAAACAATATAAAAAAGAAATGTATTTTCTATATACATTATTGATAAAGTAATGATAAAGTAATAATTTTGAAAAAAAGTACAACATTAAATTAATCATCTTTTATAAAAACTTATTATCAACATTTATACTTTCCGAATAAATAAAATTTTAGAAACTTATCGAAATTGGAAAAGTATTTAAAACAAATATAATAAAAAATAAATAGATCAATTTTTTTTTGCAAAAAAATATTAACTATGGAACCATCGAATAAACTTCGTGATCAGTTGGGAGCTCTCTATGATTGGATGTCGATAGTTAACAAAGAGAAGAAAGAGAGGACTCGATTTAACAAACTCGGCCTTTCCTTCTCGAATTCCTCAACGTTCTCCCCGAACCACCCCAAAGATGACCTCAAGCAGATCATGAAACTCATTCACCTTCCATTTTAATAATCAGAAATCGAAGTTCTTTACGCGATGATTAACCCCCAAAAGAACAACCCCACTCCGCTCACCAAGCAGGAGTTTGTCGAAAGCTTGGCCCCTGCGGAGGAGCAGACCAAAAAGAACAACAAGCTGCTTATGGACTCCTTCAGATTTTTGAGCAACCATAATGGGGAGATCGAATCTAATAAATTGAGAGAGGAGATAAGCAACCACACAAAATATCCTGAGCTCACAGATATGATAATGAAAGAGTTGAAATAGTTTGAAAAAAACGGAGTGATCGATTTCAAGAAATATTGTTAATCATTACAAGCGTGATAATCATTTTTGATAGTAAATAATATGTTATCAATTTCATCTATTATCGATGCATATATTGTAAAAAAGGAATATAGATCATTATAAATTGTATTGTTCTAAATAAAAATTCAGTTTTATTTGGCAACATTTATATTCTTATTCTTGAACATTTGGACAAGGTCTTTCAATGGTTTCTTTTTTACTTGATAACTCATCGCCTCAGTCTCTGGAAACAAACTTGAGAAGCTCAACTAATCGAGAGGCAGTTTCACTTGCATCCTAAACAAAGGGTTTCTTACCTTCCTTTCACTCGTCTCGTTGTTCTTTGTAGATACTTGAATACTGACAGGTTATTAGATCATCGGACTTTCCACTGCTGGGATAAATCTTTTGCTCATCTTGACAACAGGAGTTGCGCTTTAGCTGTCTGCAGACTTCACTCCACCAATCATGAGTCTTTTAGCAGTCTTAAAGCCAACCGACTCAAGGACTGGAGGTTGCTATTACGACTTTTGGAGAGCTCTCATAGATTTCGGTTCGAAAGACCTTTGGTAGAATTAAAATAGTTCCATCGGATTTAAGGAAGGCCTTGTGCATAACCTGAACCAATCGGGGAGTGCGTTGGAAATTTACGGGCGACTGAACCTCCGGTCCACAAGAAACACAGCTCCGTAATCATTGGCATGCCGCACTACCCTACCGATTGCCTGATTTACAACTCTCATTGTCTGCATCATATACCATTAATCCGGCCCAATCATACGATTTTCAAGTTTTTAGAGATAAGCTTTTTTATCGACAATTTTCTTGTCCGAAGGCGGAGGGAAAGGAATTCCTACAATCACCATCGCCCTGCATAACTCATCCGAAAAGTCTATACCTTCTGAGAACTTTCCTCTCATTATCGTGAAGAGGTATGCGCCATTGTTTGATATTATGGTTTTGGAGTATTACTTGAGCATCTGTTCTGGGTTGCTGTCTTTGTTTTCCCGGAATACTGGCTTCGGAAACCCTTCATCTCGGACTTCCCGAAGGACACTATCCATCAAATCATAAGAGCTGAAGGCCACAACGATCCCTCCTGCCTTTCCAGTTTTCGAAACCATGTCATTTCCTCCTACCCAACTTCCGATATCTCTTAACAACTCAATCAACGCCCTTATTTGGCCTTGGTCTGTCCTTTTGCTAAATGTAAACTCGAATTCGTGTTTCTTGTACTAGCCCATTGTTACAGCATACATTTCCCTGGGCGAGATGAAGCTGGGGTTGCTGATTTTCAGTGGGAACGCAATGCCGAGATCTTGTTCCCAGTAATTTAATGGCGAAAGCGTTCCAGAAGCAAGAATGATGGATCTAGGTTTTAGAGACTGAATTTGACGGAAAGCCACGGCCGAGGTTAAACAACTAAGAATTACTGCTTTTTTATTACCCGTTTCCCCTTTCTTGATATAAATCGAGTACTCTCCTTTTCCCATGTATTTTCCAACCTCGAAAATATTGTGTAGAGACTTTCCCAACTCTTCGAGTAGATATGTGGGGAATCCCTTTTTTCTGACCAATATACAACTTTCTTTTCCACAAGCCAAGAACTCGTTAAGATTGTTGTTGGTTAGGCCCTGCTAAAATAGAGGTCTGTTTTTCTCATTTTTTGTGGATCTACAGATGAAAACCATTAGTTGAGCAAAGTCTTCGAACTGATACCCGACCTCTAACTTCTCGATGGCCGTGGATAAGAGTTCTAGGATTCGCTTGAAGTCAAAGAGGGACTCCATAACGTTGTCAATTTACTAGAATCTACTATGGAGGACTCCTTGGCGTTGTTTTTGACACCGAGCAGCATATTATGCCAGAAGTGAAGCTGCTCCCCCCACAATCTATCCGCTGAGAGTTAAGGAACTGCCTTATTGGGCATTATTATCCACATTATGCGCCTCATCGAAGATCATTACCGATCCAGTGATACCCACATTACGAGTTTCCAAAAGGCCCATGTCCAGCACATAATTGTAGGGGAGTATTACCACCTCACTGCGCTCTTCTGCTTGTTTAGCGTAATAATAGGGGCATAAACCAGCACTCAGGCACTTTTATTTCAATTATCCAATGTCACAGGCCTCGAGGATCGGCGGCTATTTCGGAATTGCCCTGAATCCACACGCCCCCATCGCGCAGAGATCTTCACACTTTTTATCAAGCATGCGACCCTTAAACATCTTGAGTCGAGGATTGACGCACATGCTCTCTCGTGACCCAATTACTGTGAGTCTGTATCGATATGGAGTCTTCTTGAGCTCCTTTATAGTCTGACTGATTTGACTATGGGTCCGACTAAGATATATGATTTTGCTGCGCTCTTCACTGCGCGAGAAGTAGGACAAGGCTCCGACCAATAAACATAATGTTTTCCCTGTGCCTGTGGGGGATTAGATGAGAGCGTTCTGAGAGCTGCGGATAGCCTTGTGGATGGTTTCGATAATGGCGCCTTGCTCAGGGTAGGGAGGATAAGGAAAATAGGCCGAGGGTATTGTGCCAACCTGATACTGAGCTGGGGTCCTGGAGCTGTCAAGCTCTACTCTCAACTTTATTTTTTTCTTGTCTTTATTTTTTTCCATAGGTTGATTATATTTTTTCTCGTTTACCGACGGCAATTATATATATTTTGTATGCAGATATATTATCAAGTAAAAAGTTAATATATTTAAAATATAAAATCATAATTAGGTTCATCTTTTGGCTCAAAAATAGTTATGAATATTATATATAATTATTAGTATATAAAAATATATTTTGTTACAATTATTGATGTCGATATACAATTTTATATTTAAAAAAATATTTACATAAATATACGTTTTTAAAAGATATTCTGAAAATACTGATGTGATTAAATAATTGTCAGTTTAGTCAATATTGATTAAAACATACTAAAAATGCAAAGACAGAAAACAAACTAATCAATCAGATGTCATCTGTTTATAGTGCAATCTTTTTTAAAAAACGGTTAACATGACCTAGATTCATATATTCAATCCGATTTAGAACTAGTATTCATGCTTGATCAATCAATTGTTCATTTCTACTATGGAAATGGACGTATCAATACCCATATAATTTTTATTACAAATTGTCTAAAATAGAATCATGTAAAATATGGGGATCACAAAGTTAAATGAAAATCCAAAATTGAAGCCATATGGATATCTTTATCACATTTTTGTCTTGATCCCGTAACATATTTCATAGATTTGTTAGAAGACTCCATTATTTATTACTCATAAGAGTTAATATATTTTTGATGCCAACACACATAAACAAAAACCAACTTATGCTCGGACAATAAAAAGAAGAAGAGGAGATTAAATAGTTATTTTGTTAATAGAATTATGCTTTCATGATTGCTTTGGTCTAAATAAAATATAATATAACTGCAAAATAAAATAAAAACATCGTCGAATCCTTATCTCTATTTAATATCGAATTATACTTATAAAATATTATTAAAAAAAAAATATGAAAACCCATACAAAAAGGCAAAATAATGATAATGAAGGTTTTCATATCGATTAACTCGAAATTGAGCATAAATATCCCCGAAAGGATCTTGTGACGCTATCGCCGAAACTCGACATCCATAATAACCACAACAAACAAGAGACCGAGGTAGGAGCAGCGTTCCACGCTAACAAAAAACCTCTCGATCCCACCAAGCCAAAGGTCATGTACAAAGAAATCCGCATAAAAAAAGTCCCTTATGAAGTTGACAACCATGACAGCGAAATGGTGGTGCAAGAGGACGAGAAGGACAAAGCAACTAAGGGCGCCCAGAATATAGATGGCTGGACCACACTACATGATAAATATGTATTGGGTCTGGACTACACCTGTCTTTATCACCGGTATTTCAGAGGGAAGCTCACTCAGTCGGAAACCAGAAAACTGTTTACGAAATAAGGCTTTGCCAGCTACTTTATCGACCTATCATTTCTGGAAGACCCTGTGAAGGCGTTTGTGCGCAATATTGAATAGTGTAGTGCTGCTACTCTATTAGAAGATGGAGTGGATGACATTCGTTTCGATTCACGTTTTGAATGTGGGAATCTATTGGCTGTTTTTAAAGTAGATTTTTGTTTTATCAATATCTTTCCTATAAATAATAATAAAAAAACTACCTACTATTTTTTTATTAGTCATAATTGGTATTTTTTATTTTTCTTATTTTTTGTTATTATTTCTTTATGTTTATTATTAAATTGATTGCAAGAAAGGTACCAGATAAAGACAATACGATTTAGTTCTTCAAAATGATGTGAACACCAAGGGATATAACAACTGGTTCTACTTCTCAGTTCGTACCAAGCGAATCCAG
Source organism: Halesus radiatus (assembly GCA_022606495.2). Lineage (NCBI taxonomy): Eukaryota > Metazoa > Arthropoda > Insecta > Trichoptera > Limnephilidae > Halesus > Halesus radiatus. Next base: position 31,742 of record JAHDVE020006646.1, read on the forward strand.
ACAATCAGATTCAGAATTGTTAATATCGTAGTTTTAATTTAAATATAAATCACCAACATAACAAAATTATTTTATATGATAATTTTTGTAAGTTTAGAGTAAAAGTCATAGTTTGTTTACACAAGGCATGAAACCCGCAGTCTTCAGTCTGAGGACCCACGAAAACGAAGGAACAGGTTGGTAGCGACGGGGGGGCAAGGTGGACTTCTCTCAGAGTGGTCTGATTAAAGAGTACTCGCAGGATCGAAACACCTGCTATTACTGTCTGAGTTTCAATATCGACTTCAAATACGAGGATGACGTCACTTTTATTGCTATGAATGTACCTTATTCTTACTCAAGGCTGCTTCGATTCCTCGAAGAAACAGACAAGAAGGCGAAATTGGTCCGCGGACTCTACTTCAAGCAGGAGAGTCTTGCTTTAACATTGTCAGGCAATGATTGTCCGCTAGTCAGCATCACAGCAAAGCGGGCCAAGTCCGATACAAGGAAAGAGCGCAAGAAAATTGCAGTATTGATCTGTAGACAGCATCCCTGCGAAACAGTGGGTTCCTATGCGTTGGAAGGTGCAATTAAGTTTTTGCTTTCGGGGTGCCACGAGGCGCAATTCTTGTTAGATCGTTTCCTTTTTAAGATCGTACCGATGTTAAACCCTGACGGAGTAATTTATGGCAACAGCCGCTGCGATATTAGTGGATGCGACGTCAACCGCCAGTGGACAGACCCCGACAGCCTGCTCACACCCACCGTATATTTGGCCAAATCACTATTCTCGCGCCTGCAGTCAGATGGATGTGAAGTTGAATATTTTGTGGATTTTCACGGCCACAGCAAAAGGCTCTCTTCTTTTATGTACGTGGGCCGAGATGCTTTCGATTCGCGCCTCAAAGTTTTGCCCTTTCTCTGCTCTCGAATTGATCCGAGGCTTTTCAGCTTCCCAGCTTGCAGCTTCGGCCTAACGCTTCAGAAACGTAGTACAGCGAGGGCTAATGTCCTGGAATACGTGCGTTCAGGACAGACTATCACTCTATAAACTTCATTCTATGGCTACTAGAGCGAGGGTCAACTCACTCATTTTCTCTTTAGTGATCTTCACAGTATCGGCTCGAATCTTCTCTATGCCATTTATCTTCAGCTCTCAAAAACATCAGTGTCAAGACTCAACATTAATTTTAACACGATTGAGACCGAACTTAAGCAAAATCTCTCTGAGGGTAAATAAGGACAAACAGCTGGTGAACACAAAGGCAACATAATAAAAAAGCAGGATGATGATGACGGGGGTTCGTAGTCAGAGCCCGAAGTCGGAGAGCTCAGACTGCAAGAAAAGATTCAAAGATTTATGCCAAAGCCTCTTGCTGAGCAGATCCAAGCTCGGATAAACATTGCTCAATAAGAATAATCGAGACAATACTTAAAATAAGGCTTTGACTTTCATAGCACTAGCCATCCATTTCATAGCTCAGCTCTCAGCAGGAAGGTGAGTGAACAACATTCATCGTTGGGACTTAACATTAATAATAATTCCTCAGCTGATTTCAAGATTCGGAAGAGAACGACCTCGCGAAACAACATCAACAATCTGGCCGCGGTTAACACAAACGGGAGTTTTTTGCCGATCAACCACTCAAAACCGACCGCAACTGCCTCTCTGGAAAGACTTAAAATAACAAATCCCGTACCATTTGCACTTTCGGAAAACCGAATCAGATAGCCGAAACCTGTTCCCAAGCGGCAGTATCTCGGGTCTCTCCACAGTACCTCGCCCCAAAATCCCAATAACAATTTGAACTAATTAAATAATAACTCAATCGAGAAGGATTTAAACCTTCGCACTACCCTTTACGCAATCGAGCTACCTGCAGAACCACCATTGATGCGGATGATAGACTCCAACAAACAAGGCCTGATCAACACTCTGCACTCGATGGAGAGGAAATCCTCCTTCTGGGACACTTTCAAGAAGGAGATAGTCAAGGTGGTCTCAGAACGGAAGTATCGGAGCAACGCGGGGTACTCGGAAGAGAAGACAAAGAATGCTGCTAAGGAACTAGGCTTTGGAATTGGGATCGAAAGAAGGAGTCAGTTATTTGGGAGAGGAAGCCAGGTTCTGGAGACTTTGGAGAGAAGAAAAAGAGGTAGCAGTTCCGGGACAAAGCTTATTCTTCCCTAAAGAAACTGATAACGTTCTTAGCGTTTATTGATTGTTCTATTTTATATTTTCTTTAATAAATAAACTATTCATATTTCTTCCCCCCTACTTGTACAAAATAACAAGTGTTGGAATTAATATATTTTTATGCAAATAATTACCCAACATATATAGATACGAATTTTTTACTCTCGAAAGAGCGAATAACAATAATTCTATAGGCTTTATGAAAAATACTATCATTTTTTGTCGAGGAGAAAGTTAAGTTTCTGGTTAATTATTTGCTTAACCTTAGAATCAAACGGCATGGAGGTGATCTAGTTGTGCAGGGTATACAAAGGATTCATTATTGCAGCCGCAAGCAGCTCATTCACTCTCACAAAGAAGTCTTTCACTCGGTCTTCCACGTCTTTGTAGTTCGTTCTGGGAATCTGGATCAGCAGCATCAGTCTAAGATCTGAAAAGGAATGAATAATGTATTGTATGATTTTGATTGCCATATTTATTACTGGTGACAGTCGTGGAACATGCAATAGTATATTAATCAGAGTGCACAACGCCGAGGTATAAATCCTTCTTGAAGGTTTGTTGGCTATCGACGAGGTCGAGAGAAGCGTGGAGGCTGAGAAGGATCTTCAGTTACTATTTACTCGCATAGGGGATGTATTAATAGATGGGTTTGTCTCCGTCAATTATAAAAAACATTTATATTATTTTTATCTAATTTTTCTTAATATTATAGTTGTTTATATTTTATATGTCAGGACTGCGATAAGATATTTGTATGTCTTATAACCAAAATACCAAAAAATTCTAACATTTTACGCATGCAATGCATATTACACAAAATATTAATGAAACACCAAATTTAATGGGGGTACCACTCACCACTTTGCTATCAAAATCGATAATGAAATAACCCAAAAAAAATAATAAATGAAAAAAAATCGAGAATTACGGAAATATGCAGAAATATAATACAAAGATTAAAATATAATAAATCACACATTTATAACAACGTCAAAAAAATATATCTCTCCAGTCATTTTGCATTATGAATTATAAAACAGGAAACAGAGTACACAAAACATTGAACCCGCAGTCAGAAAATCCAAGAGCTTCCATTAAAAGCGAAGATGCTGTTTCCTGCATGATTTGCACACGCACCCAACGCCCAGAAACTTCTCCATCAATATCTAATTCTCCCTCGCAGATCGACTCGAATTCGGGCGAATAACCCCCGTTCTTGTGCAAATAGTTCTGCAGCAAGTGCATCGGTAAGTGCATATGTAAAACATGTATCCTCGAGATCACGGCCCTGCCTTGCGCTTTTTGCCACACCAATAACAAGCAATGGCGGTACTGGAAGCGAAAGACCATCATAGAATAGATCACCCGCAAGGTTAACCAGAAAAGGGTGTTCTGGACTGCCCTGAATATTCAGAAGAAGAACATCCACCTGCAGCACGCCATACGGTGTGGTATTGAGGAATTTATCCAGATAATGGACGGTGTGATCGAGAAACTTGCAGACGACATTAAATACTTGGTGAAGATTGATTTCGACAAAGATGTCGATGAGAACGAAGTGGATGCGATCAGAGAGATTGAGGAGATTAATTAAATGTAATAAAGGTATGATTCGATGATGGTTGATCTGAAAGACCAATTTCATATTGATTCTACTGAGTGAATGATTGAGTTATACTTATATAATATAAATAGATAATCATATACACACATTTTTCTTTTTGTAAAACCCTCATTTTAAAAATATATTTATACGATTTTTAGTGGATTCGAGAATATTAAAATATATCGAATTTAATTTATAATAGTGATACATCTGAATCCAAAGTAAATTTGCAAATACATTTTTACTTTAAATGATATTATATAGAACTACATGATTGTGGGTATACTTTGTGTATCAATGTCTTTGTTTTTATATATTTTTTAAGGATGTTTTTTTCGTTTTTCTCTTCTTCAATATAATTTTTTTTTTTCTTTTGTTTGGTAAGACGAAACATAGAATCCTTATACAGTTTAACTTTTGATCATTAATAAGATTTATTACGAAAATCAAATGATAATATGTATCCAGTACGTTTCATCAAAGTAAACAGGTATATTGAGTTTCACACTCTTGAAAAGTGTTTAATATCTGAATCAGTATAAGTTAGGATATTAATGTTAAATATTGATAATAAATCATAGATTTAAAAAAAAGTAAGGTCTATTTTTTTATATCTTCACTTTTTAAATTTTCTTAAATGTGGCTTCTTTAAATGTATACATACATATATGGTCTGGGTAATATTATATAATCACAAGTTAAGTCACCATGTTTGAAATCCCGCTTTCCCTCCCCAGATTCCCTTGGGAACAAGGTTCCAGTAAACCATAGGAAACATATCTTTTTTCATATAATAAAACATTTTTCGAGGCTTCTCCTGGTCTTTAAAGAAGGTTTCGCTGACCACTCCATCGTATTTGAACTCAGCCAGTATCAGTTTCCCATTCCCAACAAATATTGGGCATGATGAATATCCATCATATTTGGCAGAAGGTGTATTCGAGGACATTACTGCTTTGAGATTTCTATTAAATTATATATATCGATATTGATGTATTTATTAACGATGTGTAGGCTACTTAATAAGGACTTCAGTCTGCGAAAACAGAGCTGCGGCAGTTTTTGAACAAGGCAGACTCGTACAATCGCCTGCTGCCCATACGTTTGAGAATTTGTTGTGCCTCATTGTGTCCTTATGTGTGTTGACATAGCCACTTTCTACTGCTATCCCGTTTGACTATTTTAGGTAGGCGTGTGGACCCATCGGGGGAACGATGTGGAGGAGGTCAAACTTCTCTTCGACCATGGTGTTGGTGGCTAGATCATTAAACACTGCGATTCTTTCATCCTTCTTGATCTCCACCAGCCTTCTCTTGAACGAAACCTGAACACCATGTTGTGCAGCAATCTTTTAGAGGGCCTTCGAATATTTCGGAACTGCAAACATGGCATCTCCTGTTTTGTTGAAGAGTACTTTTGCCTTGATTCCGTCGTCATTCCACTTGCTTGCCCATAGATATACTATTTTCTGGGGCGCTCCTCCACACTTAATTGGAAATTCGGGTTCTGTAAATATGGCCTTTCCGCCAGTGAAATTCTTAGCCAGATTCCTCATCTTTTCAGCGTAGTCAAACTGGTAGATCGAAGCAACGGGGCAGTTTGGGTCGTCAAGTGCCTCTTTGGCTCCTTTTATTGCATCCCAATTTAGTTTAACTCCAGTAGTTATGATGAGCTGATCATAGCTGTAGTCCTGACCAGAGGCTGTATGGACGAGGTTATTCTCAGGGGAGAGTTTAGTAACAGAATCGGAGGTTAAGTTTATGCTTTTTGGGATAATATCTTTCATAGGCCGAACCGCCACTTATTTATCGCAGAGGTTTCCACCAATCATTGTGAAGGCAGGTTGATAGTAATGATTGGCGGCAGGGTCAATAATCCGGATGTTTTCACCCCCCATCGAACGCGCTAGGTGGGCTCCGATGTTGAGACCACCGCTTCCCCCTCCCAAAATACAAATTTTGCTGTGGATTGCCGAGAAACAATAAGATATCTTTGATAAAAGCATGTTTTCCTGATGCAAATATAGTGTAAAAGGCAAAGGAAAATTAAATAAATAAAAATAATAAGAAAGAGAAAGAGAATATAGAGCTAAATATCATATCTTTGTACATCTATAACGATATTAAAACAATAGCACTATTAAAAAGTTATAATAGATATTCAATCTTAATAAGTGAATTAAACCATGAATCCAAAAAAAGAAAGCTTTTTTAAAAAAATTGATTTTATATCTATAATAATTATTTATTATTTTAGATGCAGATACTTCATAAAAAAATATACTTTAAAATATCTTAATCAGTATTTTTATTGATTTTTAAATATGAAATACAAACTCATTTTTATTTGTATTTTTTATTGTTTATTTTTTTTAATAAAAGATCAAAAGCCATCATAAACCAAGAATTGACTTTACCTTAGCAATTATTGCGGTTCTGTCAATATGGTGAGCTTATATCTGTTCGGTTGGCTTGGCTGATCCTGGAACTCTCTCAACAGACAGTCGATGGACTGCGATATTGTTATTGATCACTGCAGAACACACCAGCTAATGAAGACCTCCTTCAGGATAATGGTCTTCGACTGTTAGGATTATCTTGCCAGCCTCCAAGGCGTTCGAGATAAGGCCTAAGGAATCGACAGGCTTCACAGAGAAGATATCCAGTACTCGGGAGTGGATATTTTCTTGCTTGAGGTTTTAATGTGCAGTGAGTGCCTCATGAACAGTAACACCTCCTCCTACAATGAGGATTTGGTCATGTTCGCTTGACTTGAGGATTTTACCTGAAAAAAAGTAAAAACAATATTTTATTAAAAATATTCAATAATTTCACTTACTTTTGCCGATCTCAAAATGTTAGTTATTAGCGTAGAGAATCGGGAGATCAGGTCTTGATGTCCTAAGATAAGCAAATCCTTTGTAGTTCCCGGCCAATTAAACTGATTTCTCAGCACTAACTCCATCACTTGGGTAAAGTATCAAGGCATTTGGGATTGTCCTAAAGAAGGCAAGATCTTCTAATGCCATTTGACTGGGCCCATCCTCACCTATGCTACACCCAGAGTGAGAACCGACCAATTTCACGTTCGAGCCACTGACTCCAGCAATCCTAATCTGGTCAGCAGCTCGAGAAAAGAAACAACCAAAGGTTGCGCAAAAAGGTATTTTTTGCCGACGGGATAAGCCAATGCCCACTCCAACCATGTTCTGTTCAGCAATAAAGCATTCGATGAATGCTTCAGGATGGGCGTTGGTCAGGGTAATTGAAAAGGTCGAGTTTTTGGTATCCCCATCCAGTCCAATCACTGATTTGTTTGATTCATGTGCTTTCAAAAGACCGTTTCCGTAAGCCTTTCTTGTTGATATTTTTGACCCTTCAGGATAGTTTACCACAATTGATATTTTATCATCACTGTGTTGAGGCTCATTTCCAATTGGCTCCACTGGCTTCATCTCCTCATGCTTGTCATTCTTTATAAGTGACTTTAGATGACCTATAACAAGTTCAGAATCTTTTCCAATCGCCTTGCCGTGCCAGTCCAACTGATTCTCGATTTTAGCTCCTAAGTTTTTTCCTTTAAACGTTTTACAAACAAGGACTGTGGGTCCGTTCTTATAATTCCTTGCCTCAGTTAACGCTCTGATAATGTCATCAAAATTATGGCCATCAATCTTGATAGTGTTCCAGCCAAAAGCATCCCATCTTTTGACGTGTGAATGCATGTCATGTTCAAACATTGTTGGGTCGCTCTGGCCCAGTCGATTTACATCGACAATAGCAATCAAATTGTTTAGTTTGTAATGGCTGCTGAAGTTTGCCGCTTCCCAAACACTTCCTTCAGCTGTCTCGCCATCGCCCATAACACAGAATATTTTGTTGTCGATTTTGTCAAAATATTTTGATGAGTAGGCCATCCCCGCACAGTTGCTGAGGCCTTGTCCGAGGGAACCGGTAGCCACATCAACGAAAGGGATCTTTGGCACTGGGTGTCCTTCGATAATCGAGTCTTTGAGACGAAGGCTCATTAGTTGGGCACGAGAGATAACTCCTGTTCTGGCGAAGGCAGAATAAAGGATTGGGCAGGCGTGTCCCTTTGACAATAAAATCCTATCATTGAGGAAATGATTTGGTTGTCCTGGGTGAAAATGGAGTCCGACCTCGTGGAAAAACAGGATCGAAAATATTTATGCAAGAGAGGCACATGAAGTGGGATGTCCAGAACCAGTAACATTGGTGCTTTCGATGGAGTCAATTCTGAGGAGGTTCGCCATGTCTGTATATTGAGTATAGTCGACAGATTTGACCTTCTTGTTCGGCTTCGGAGTCGACGAAATGGGCAATGGTTCTGGGTGTTTTTTCGAGTTTGAAGCGCTTCTGAGGGATCTTTAAGCCATTTTTGTATTGAAATGATTTAAAATATTTTTGGATATTATTAGTTAGTTAATAGTATAAGGTATTTTTTTTTTTTTTTTTTATTGGTTAAATAAAATATCTTAATTGTATAATTGATTTTGGACTCGAGATATATACAATATATATGTTTAGGGAAACAAAAAAAAAGAAATGTTTTTGATGTTTGTATTTTCTTTCGAAACTGAAAGAACGAGAGAGATGAAAGTAATGCATATTTTTTTTTATGTATTTAAGTTTATGTCCTAGAAACTAATATCTCTGAAAGTACTTGAAGTATTGATGGAAATTTATTAATTAGATGAAGTTATGCCTATATCTAAAATTTTAAATATTTTTACAATGAGTCCATGTATATATTTTTATATATTTTTTCTTATTTTCCTTTTATATTATTTATATTTTAAACAAAATGTATGTATTCATTATTCTTTTTATACGAGATGCTTTTTTAACATATATTTAGAGTTGATTATTTGCCATATTAATGATATGATATATAATCAATTTATGAAATACTGAATATACGAATATTTTTAAGTAAATTAAAATATTTTAAAAACGTTAATATTATATATTTTTATCAGTTAGATTAAATATAAATATCAAAAAATAGAGATGGTTATATTATAGTCATATTTCATTTATTTTATCCTCTTTTTTTTTTTCCTTTTTTTATTATTTCGATTCAAATAAAATACATTCACATAACTACTAATTAAAATAAAAAATAGCAAAAAATACTTCAATAAAACTTAAAAAACATTTAACCAACACCCCCAAAGATGAATAGGTTCGAACAACATCCAGACATCTACGTTGCAGAAATCCAAGAAGAGAGATTCACTCCTTCAGAACTCCAGTCCTCCAGAAGGTATTTCCAAACACTCTCAAACATACCAATACCATTATTATTATCTTAAAATATCATATATTTCATTTAGAAGTAAATCACAAAATTCCATCCCAATAGCATCATTATCTGAGCAGCAGATTGAGAAGAAGAGGATTGTTCTTGAGCCCGGAACCCCTTGTGGGCCGTTCGAGTAATTACTATCTACAACCAAAACAGTCGAAAACGGAATTACTTCATATCTGATGTGCAAAGCTTTAAGTGGCCCAGCCTTAAGGTTCGCCACAGAGAACCCGCCACCCTCGCTACCCCCCTCCTCCCGGAAAACTCTTCCCGAAATTCCTGAACCTGTGCAATCGACCCTCGAGCCACATCTTCCTTGCTACTCCGCTATTACACACCAGGGAATGTACCGTAACTATAATGAAGACAAAATTACCATCGTAACTCAAGATGATCTGAAATGGTTTGGTGTTTATGATGGCCACGGGGGCGATAAATGCGCTCAGTTTCTTAAGGATAATCTTCACTCGTACTTTTTCCGAAACAAGAATAACAGGAAAGATGTTAAAGTTGCACTTAGGGAAACCTTCTTGCAGGCAGAGAAAGACTGGCTGGCTGGTGGGGATAAGTCAGGAAGTTGTTGTATTGTGGCTGTCATTTATCAGGATACCTGTTATGTGGCAAATCTAGGCGATTCAAGAGCCATTTTGGCGAGCGAGACTGGCCGAAAGGTTTATCAGATCACAAAAGATCACAAGCCTTCCAACCCTTCATAACAGAGCAGAGTAATCGAAGCTGGAGGCAAAATTTACCAAACCACATCCATCTCCGAGATCGGTGGCAAGACTGAAGCATTTGTTGGCCCTCTCAGAGTTTATCCTGGGAGGCTCTCCATCACCAGAACCTTTGGCGATGGTGATGCCAAAGATTTATAAAGTGAAGGTAATCCTATGGTTGTGATTTGCGACCCAGAAATCAATAGCTTCGATGTAACCTCACACAACTTCATTGTGATTGGCTCCGATGGACTATGGGATAGGATGGACAACAAATAAGCCCTTAAAGTCATTACCCGTGAGTGTATCCTTGGAAAGGAGTTCCAGGAACAAGTCAAGTCGAATTCACCAACGGCCTCCTTGAACAATGCCCTTTCGGGAGATATCGCTTGTACTCTGCTAAAGGAGGCGATGACCCGAGGTTCCACTGATAACATCTCTGTGATTGTCGTGGGACTTCCAAACCTTGCTGAACTATTCAGACCATCACAACTCTTGGTCGAGAAGGTAAGTTCCGACCACATCAAAGTGTTGTCTTCTATAAGCTCCCCTGAGTCTCTAAACAGTTCTGTGGGAGATGTGATGGGGAAGAGCAAGAAGAAGAAAGAGAACAGCAATGACAAAGAGAACTTTCCTGATAAAGTGAAGGGAATCGATAACAAAATCGAATAAATTAATAAAAATGCAGCCAGACTCGGTGCTATTTATCCACGATGATGACAAACTGATATTATAGAGTCTGAAATCTGATTCTATATTTGCACATTGATAATAATCATATTAAATATGAAATAAAAAAATAAATATTTATTATTAGATAATATTAGAAATAATATTTTAATTTTTTGAAATAATGGGCAAGGCTGGCTGACACCGTCGAGGAGGAAGAGTTAAATGTAGATTTGGCTCGGCAGTTTAATTAGTGAGTTATTTTAGTAATTATCAAAAAATATGTAATAACCTAATAAAAAACAGATCTATACAAAACAGTATCAAGTTTTCAGAATTTAAATTTAAGAATGTATTATATCTATCTTTTCTTATATAAATATAATAACATTTGTAGCTATTTGTAATTTTTGAGGTAACTGCTAGCACTTAAATATATTAATTTGGAAACCTTATAAATCTTGATTTTGTTAAAATAAGAATCTTGGAACAAAAACATGAAAAAAACTCAGTCGTTAATTTTCATATTTATGATACAGTTTACGAATAAATTGTTTTCATTTCTCACCAAACCTTTATATATAATAGCCTATTCCAGCAGATTCCAAATTGGATAATATCTCCTTTGTTTTATTTTGTTATTGAATATTTAAATATAAGCACAAGCTATCATTAAGTAAAAAAACAATAGAGTGTGGCGAGTATAACGAATGGTATTATTGTATTTCTACTCAAGTTCATATGCCTAATTTTTCATATTAATTCGTTGGATGATTCGGAACTATTGATTTGGATTAATGTTTATTTTATTGTTGCGATTTCTCTGATCTTTTCTTGATAGTATTTTTTTTAATAATTTCTTCATATGTTTATTTACCTATATTTCATTTATTTTTTGAATTATATTCAACAACCAATTCTGACTTTCTCGAAATCTACTTTCTACTTGTTGTTTATATATATGTGTGGCAGGCGGTTCCTTTCCTTCTCGATACTTCATATACTTATATGTGTTTTTTCTAAGGTTATTTACGTTGATATATACAATATTGTTGTTTTCATACATACAATTCTTGTTTTTCCATCGAGAGACCAAACAAAAATAGCCAAAATTTAATAGGATATTAGAGGGAAAGTAGGATTCTGCTTCGTCAGTATTTTTTAAGGCTGGTAGTATAATTTATATTTATTGCGAAAATAACAACCGAAAAATAGTTTGGCTCAAATAGAAATCCTTCAATATACACAACACATTTGAATTAGTTTGTAAAAAAGATACTACGATTATTGCTGTGTTATATGTATAATGTATATAATATTTATGCAGCTTAAATATCTTTATATGTGTATAGTTAAAAAATTATATATATATTATGCAAACATGTTATTTCATTATTCAGTTGAGAAATATTTAATCCAATTTCTCTAATAATATTTTGTAAAAATATATAATAGTGTGTTGTTTCTGTATTTGTTCCACATCGTCTACATTTGTAGTTAAAAGCGAACTGAGCTTTACCATATTCAATTGGCCAATCAGGTTTGTGATTTGGTATACATTTTTATAAAGGATTTGGCTCTCTTCTTTTGAACGATAGATGTTGTTTTTAAAGACACATTCTGAAAAATGCATATTATTTTATTAAATGACTTCCTGTTTGTTATTAATTATTTATTCCTTGTTTTTTTTTTAAATTATATTTAGGTTATAAGAATGTATTTCAATGATATTATAAAATTTCTGTTTGTGGATAATTTATAATATTTATTACATTTAAATTTTGAAGAGCTATTCCAACATATAGAGAGATATATTCTCCTTACGGTTTATCAAGAGGAAAAACTATGTTTATACATAAATAGATGGACAGATTGATCGATCTACATATCGACAGATTGAAAGATTGATTTTTCTAAGAGGTATCGATGATGTCTGTAGACCATTTGTTGGAAGCAGAGGTCTGAAAAAATAGCCACTAGACAGACTCTGGTCGGAAATAGAGTTAGTTTCTTCCAAATGTTTCAAAATCAGTGCACGTTCCTGAATAATAAGTTGGTTTATTATTGTTGGTATAAATAGATATGGAGAGATTTTTCATTTTTTTTAAAGTATCATAAGTAAAAATTAAATAGTTCTTTTGGATATATATACATAAACATAGAGACATCATTTATTTTAAACATTTAATGTTGTAAACATGAGAGATGATGTCCATAGCTGATGTATATATTAATTCTTATTACTATTCTTATATTTAGATAGAGTTGGGTAAATATTGATCAGAAGTCGTATTCGCCATTTTTTTTATTAAGGTTCCTTGAAAACAAACCAGAGAGATGACTTAAAATATTAATTATCAATTTTAAAAAAATGTAATTAATTTGTTTTACAAATTGTAAATATATAGTCAACAAACCAGAGATATATAGATCTGCAAATATAAATATCTAATTTACAAATACATATAAAATGTACAAGCAGCTGTGTTGTTTGCTTGGCTTGTATTATTAATGTTTTATCGTATTTATTTCAAAATGTGTAGAATGCTGTTTAGTATTGTCTAAAAAAAACAATAATTTCAGGAAAAAATGATGATGCTCTATTATTATTTTTAAATTAAGTTTTTCTGTTCATCGGCCAAGTAAATATCTTTTTTGTTATCAGTATTATTGTTCATTTTTTTTTTTTATTTTTTTTATGAATATATAATGTATTTTTCTATTAAATAATGTTTGTGCGTTTTTAGATAACAATTAATTTAATTTATTTTATAAAATATATATATATATATTATTTAGATAACTTCTCTCTCTCTTCAAAAAAAATACCGACATTATAGGAAAATCAAAAAGAAATAAAAAAACACTCTAGTTTCTTTCGTCTTCTTAAAAAAACATTCAACGGATTTAGATCAACATAAGCTTTGAAAAAACAATAACTGCTTCAGAAGTTTGTTTTAAAAAAATATACCTAACAAAAACAAAAAGAAAAACTTTAAAACTAAAACTCCATTAACATTAAAAAATACTAAAAAAATGATAAATCCTCGAAGAACCTATTTGGTAGAGCAAGAAGAACAATGCAATGATATGCAATAACTCTTGAAAATAACGCCAGATCGCTGGGACACCACCGATGACAAAGAATTAACAGTCAAGATCAACTAGGCAAAAGTGCCTGCCGAATAAAATTGTC